>CM044562.2:12392571-12467571 GCA_024416835.2 Perccottus glenii | reverse complement strand
GGAGACAGCTGTTTTTCTCTGTTTGAGAAAATCCATTTTGTATTGTTATCGTGCCCGAGCAGCCCCCCCTCCAACCCTCCGACCAGCGCTTAATTCAAGTCGCTGTCTGCTTCTGCCCAGCATGATAAGACAGAGGCAAAGAATAAGACCTTGGTCACAATGAACTTTATGTAGAAGAATGTAGCAGGAATATCACAGCAGTCCAACTCATCCCCAGGCTTTATCCAGTCCAAAGCGCTTCAAAACAGATAAAAACCAGGGGTGTGGACTGTGAAAAGGCAGAGCTTCCAGAACAGTTGTCCCGCTGTGACTTCACTGTCCCTTGTTCTCAAAGGTAGCCGCTGATGCCAGCTCTTTGAGCTTCTTTATCAAATAAACTTGAGGTTAGTTAGAAGGTTAATTGTACTGATAGCACAGCCTCCAATAAATGGCTTCATCAAAAGCCTGGAGCAAAGTAGATATCTTTGTCATTTGTTGCCTGTGCTCTGTGTCTGACTATTGTCATAATCCATTACATCCTCAGTATACTTGTGTAATATAATTGTATAACTGTATAACTGTTGACCATAGCTCAGGCTAAAGTAAAATAAATTATGACATGCTTTCAACAGTGTACTGTATTATTGCCACTGCAATAGCATTTCAAATTTACTTTGGATTGTGACATTTTATCTCATCTCACAATAATATAATTACCTCGGTAAACAATACACTTAAAATAAATCTTCACATGAAAAACTATGTGTCATGATTTGTCTCATGTGATGAATATATGTGTGTGCACTAATAATGACAGTGCTGAGACTTTAATAAAGTTAATACTGACTTTGTGTGCCATTTTTTTGTCCAAGAATGAGGCATTCATTTCAATGCAGGTATTAACATATTTATTACACCGTAAAGAGAACAACAATACCAGAATTATACTGCAAAGTTTCACAGACTGACAGACCATAGTTTACAGCCCAAAAAGAATAAAAAGAAACAAAAAGAAAAAAGTCAACAAGAAACCACAGTTCTGACATAGTAGACTGGAAAGCTCTCAAGAGGACACTGACACAAGGCGATGGATGAACCGCCCAGCGTCAGCCTACCACTAACCTGTGGTTTCATGTCTCAAGTAAGTATTGCACAACAACTTTAAATCATGTGAGCTTTTTTCACAATAAAATATCTCAACAGAATGCAAAACCCCTCCCACCCCTACGATCAACTCACTTCCCCATAATGCTACGGCCTTTTTAAGTTAACCAACGGCCACAAACTTTTTTTTCCAACTGAAATCATGTAACCCTTGTTGTGAAAAAGCATGCCTCAGATCCCTCAGGTTTGTACAAGCTTTGCTGTTTCCCTTTTCAATTCACTCCAGTGACAAGTCGGCAAGCACTTTTGTGTGCCTTCACAACAGAGAGGAAAGAGAAAGAGAAAAAAGAGAGAGAAACAACATTTCTAATGTGTGACCAGCTTGTATCATCGCAATGTGAATCAACAAACACTTCTCTTAAAAATTAGCACAATTTTAAAATCTCCTCAAACAGTTCAAAATGTCAATGTACTCTAAAAATGCCATAGGCATAAAGGAACATAACAAAAGTTTTTTTTCCACTTTTTTCTCCTTGATTTATTTATTCAGTTATTCTTCACTTCTTTATGAGGTCTGCATTGTTACCAAGTAGTGATATGGTTTTGCAGCTGTATGAGCTTCAACTTTGGGTTTTTAATTCCTGTTCTCTTGTGCCCATTTGGTTTTCGACTAGACCAGTATCAGTGCCGTCACTGATGCTCTTATCGTGCTGTAAGAGGTAGAGTGAGACTTGTTTGCCACCGAGGAATTTGTAGCAAAACACACAAAGAGGAGGGAAAGAAAGAAAAAATATAGCTTCTTAAACAATTATTTTGTGACAATGTACAGTATGTAAATTTTTTTTCTTTTTTAACTCAGGCCTTGCCCTGATAGTGATCAAACACAATAATTGATGTATACTTTCAAAACACTGTTAAAACAGCTTGGCTGTTTGTTCACAGCTTCTGAGGAGTCACTTGTTGGGTGTCAGACACCTTTTTGGATTGGTTGACCCTTAGTCAAGAATGCAGGTGTAGACATTAGTTCATGAGAAGGGAGAGTTGAGGAAGTGCTCCAGAACAAACTACCGGGGACCTTTAAGGGCCTTTACTTGTTTGTTGAGGTCAGAATTGATAATGTGCTTCTGTATAGCACCAAGGTGTTTGGGTGAGAGCGGTCTGTGTGCAGTGTCAGGATAAGTGCATCTTACTCCCATTCAGAGGTTTGCTTCACCTATTGTAGGTTTACAACATAGATCTCATATCTACACAACAGAATGACATACTTTGACATAAATAAATATACAGTCACTGCAGATGGCAATGATGTTAAAACCCAGACTCACATTCATTTTGAAAAGAAATATAAACATAACTGCTTAAAGCTGCAATGGGCACTGCATTTGACATTAGCGGAATCAGAAAATGCATCTACAAGGCCTTCTTTTATAAATGTTTAGGCCACATTTATAAAAGAAGGGGCCTTTACTCCCAGTCCCAGTGTATATTATTGCTCCTGGGACATTGCTGTATGAAGCACACAGTCTCATTTCACAATGCTAGAAGAGTGCCACTCGTTGCTCTCTACAGAGAGGATCAAAAAATGAAACTGCACAAAACAATACAAATAAATAACCATGTTTGTGTGAACAAACCTCTTTTGAAATTTGTTAAAATCAGGATTTTGGTCCTTGGTGTCAGTCTTTGGCTGTTTAGGTGTTCCTTGTTTTTTAATACTGTGTGTTACCTGGTGCTTTGCAGTGTTAAAGCTGTCAATCGGAGTCTACACCTCTGCATTTGGAAAATTTGTTTGTACTATATTTTTCTTTTTAAGTTTTTTTTTTGTTTTTCTTTTTTTTTACTAAAAAATAACAAACATTTAACAAAGGATCAGTAATGTGCATGCACTGCCTGTAGCTATTAAAAAACAAAACATGGACGCTTTAGTTGGCATGTACAGAAAATAACGTTGATAATAGTGAGTTTGGCCATTTACATTTTCCAGCTCCCTCGACCCAGAAATGCCAAATGGATGATGTGTTATGGCTTAATACAACTTAAAAGAAGCATGCCTTATTAACCTTTGTGACAGTGCAAATACATGTGTGTATGTCCTTTACACAGAACATTTAGCATTCCAACATGCTAATTCTCAGAAAAGATCTGGGTCAGCATCAAATAGCAGCTCTGAGATACAGCTTCTGTCTTTTCCCGAGGATGAAGTCAAATCAAAAGCACTATACCACTTTCACTCAGAATTGAAAAGAAGCATTGAACAAATGGGCTTTTTAAGTATCTTTTTGCACAAGTTAAAGTAAGCATTGTGAAAATGTGTTTACGTATTATGCATTGTCACAATTGTCCAACATATACAATAAATAACCATTGGTGACACCACAAGACAGAAGTCTGTAACACCATGACACCTACAGAAAGGAACGTGAGTAAAAATGAGACCATTTGAAGAGCAGGGGGTGTCTGGGCTGCGTTTGAGTCTCTGAGTTTCCACTATGTTCCCCAGGTGTTTTTAGGAGTATGTGGCCCACTGGGTGCTGCCTCCGTGAATTGACAGTTTCTGCAGTAGAATAATGACTTCACTTCCTGTTTCTTTCTGGGTATACAAAAGCAGGCCATCCTTCACATGTGCACTGGGCAAAGTTTTCTATCTTGTCCAAGAATTCTTCCTTTGACATCATTCTGGGAGACCAATTTGTATTTCCCAGCCCACTGACCTGGATATTATTACAAGTGAGAGGGAAACAACATTGGCTGAACAGCTGTCTCTCTCTGCAATCTGCTGCACATCTGTCTGTTTCATGGCAGTCTGTGGACCAGAGATCCAGTCCATCCTTCCCTCTCTCTAGACAGCAAACTTGTTTCTTCATTTTTTGTAATTTCATTTTTTTTTTTTACGATGAATAAAGATGATGTTGGTATTGGGCTAAGCAGTTACTTATATTCCATTGGTATGTTGTTTTGTATTAACGTCTTAAGGTTGGCTTTTCTCATGTCCCAGCAGATGAGTCTTAAGTTAGAGATTGGCAAATAAAGATTCCTTAAAACAGGGGGAGGTCAGATATACATGTCACAGCTCTCTGTGTTTAAGCTCTTTATATTTACAGAAGAAAGGAAGATAAACTACAATGACAACATTAACAACAACAGGTACAACAACAAACAGACAACAAGAATAGCAAGTGAAGCAATAAAAGTGTGGCAATAGTTTAACCCATTCATTCAAAACAAAGAATATCTTTGTGTTTCTTTAAAGTTATGGCAAGTCAATATGACCTGATTATGGACATCCTCCTACTTCTACAACTTCGATAGACTCCTTCTGTTTGCCACATTAGCCCCATCCCTGCACAGCCTTGTAGACAGTCATGCTGTTTGTGGGTTAGGGGCTGGTTGTTTACCCCCAGGCCTACATGCTCTGTGAGCGTGTTAGCGCGGTGTGCTGTCCAAGGCGGAGGATGACGGGGTGCTGGGGGTGGATGAGCGGGGGGTAGCAGCCGGCGGGGTGGCGGCTGGGCTGCCGGTACCGCTGCTGGGAGTGCAGGCTGAGGAGCTAATTGGGGCAGGGGTCTCTGAACCCGGGACTCCTGCTTGCTGCTGGCTGGCCTGCTGCTGGGCCTGGAGGGTCTGTCCGCAGACGTGATGGTGCTTCTCCCAGTCCTTGTGCTGACAGAAAGAGCCACAGTAGCGAGCCGTGTTGCAGCCGCTGCATGTCTCACTGGCTTTGCGTCCACAGTTCCAGCAGCTCTGAAAGAATGCAAAAGTAAACTAAAATGTGTAATAATGTGAAAATTATTGCTTTATCAGTTAAATTGGTAGATTTACAAAAATAACATTCCTCACAAAAAAAAGCTTATTACCACATCAAGTAGTCAAACTGTCTCACACTATTTGAATCCTATATATCTGACTGAACATGATGCAACACCTATGCGTAAAACAAATCAAAGCCAGATCAAAACCCATCTCTTGTAACTTAAGGCCTTGTAAGTGTCTCATTTACTGCACGGAAAGTGTGCCAAGGCAGCTGTGTATCCACAGGAGTCAAATGAACAAGGTTACAAACAGCTTCTGAAGGTTTATCTCTTGGGCACTTCCCTCTCGTAAACATTAAAGTCCGATGAAAACCATAATTCCTACACACATGACTGATTCAACCTCAAGGCCATTGGAAATGATTAGCAAATGAAAACACAACTTATTTACTCTAAATAGGTAGCACGTTGCTCAAGGTGTAAACTACTCTGTTGGAAGAATAGAGGTGAAAGCCCATCAGTGATATAAGATCGTTGATTAAGCTTGCTTTGTTCTGTATTTGCTCTATTAAAGCCACACGTTTGAATAGTGTATCTGATGCTAAAACACAGCATTATCTTTACTCAAAAAACCCACCTCATCAGCCTATTTGCACGACAACTACAGTGTAGGCTAAAGGTCTTTGAAGATGGTTACAACATCCAAGCTACAAGCCGACTGTCTGTGATGTTTATAAGGCTGGCGCAGAGCAGGTGACTGTACCTCACTGGAGTCCTCCTGTTGGTTGATGATAGAGAGAGCGTCTTCAGCTGCCTGACGTTTGGCCTCAGCAACTGTGCGCTCCATCTTGGCGCGTTCGCTGCTGATCATCTCGTGAGCTTTGCGCTCGGCCTCAGACACAGCCTTTTGTAGCTCAGACATAGCCTGTCGCTTTACCTCATTCACCGCCTCTTCTGGAAAGATTGAAGACACAGAAGAAGTCAAGCCCCTCGAACCTGCAATGTAAGGTTGACTATGTCATCCAGGCTTAGGTATTGGAATGGTGGTTCAATAATAATCTTTGAAGGTTGAGCCCTACACATATATACATCAGTACACACATTAAATAGTCCCTGATGCAAACAGATGAGGATGAATTCCTTCAAGCTATTGGCAAATCAAGTGTGTCCTAATTTAATCTAGATCATGTCATCTGTTTAAGTCTTCAAAATAAAAATTTGAATGATCAAAAATATGCATGTTTTTCTCTTTCAACTCTAAAATATCCTGGAGACAACAGCACAAGCCAATTAATTCCAGGTAATCGCTCAGAAAATGTGCTTTTAAGCCGGAGCAATGTGTTATTTTATACTTGTTTAGTGGAATAAATAACCTTGCTGCGCGGGTGTTAAGCGCTGGAATTCCATCTGAACGTCAAAGCAAAAGGAGAGCTTTTTTTTGTTTGCTCCCATCAAGCCTGTAACTTGACTAATTGTGTATGCAAATCAGGCAATTTATATTTAAATTATGCATTTCCATTGTGATCCCAGAGGCCCATGCGGTGAGGGGAAGTGGGAAACCGGTAGGACACTGTGCAAGGTGCTTGAATATTTATCACCAACTGTAAACATTTTGCCCATTTCAAACAGATGTATTCACCGCCGAGCTTCATTGTGTTAAAAAAAATCCTATTTTACGATCCTCCTGTGTTTCATTTAATGCACTTTCTACACAAACAGAAAATATGTGACTCCAGTGATAAAGATGGCAAAAATAATCACCCCGAAAGAGAAAATTTAGAGCTTAAAGCCAGCCAAATGTGTTTTACTTGACTTAATTGTGTGTTTTGTATTACTAATGTGTAAGTGCAGTTTTCAAATAGGGGCATTTTTTCCATTCTGAGTGAGCTACATTTTTAAACAAGGGTGGTTTTGTCTTTAACCTACTGTACTGCCTGAAGTCATGGAAATTGCCCTGGCGCGCTGTGATATATGCCTTGTGCATGAAATTGTGATTACACACCAAATGCCTTAGATGGAAGATCGATCAAAGCTGGTGAGAGGAGGAGAAAAGTGGAGAGCAGGCTGAGTCCCAATGGTGATACTCAATTCAATTTAAATGCATATTACTTGTTCGGAGTATCTCACACATCATGCTTGGTCAAACATGGGGACAATTTCTTTTTCTCCAAGGGGTTTAAAACAGATATACTGTATCACTGATGGTGAATACAAAGTGGATTCCTCAAGCACTGACTGAACTCCATATTTTTTATTATGTGGTGATAATCGTGAATGCAGCTGTTCTGGTCAGTAAAGTGTGCTGTTTGTGTAGAATTCAATTAAAACTGTTAAAGCAATAAATTACTTTCGAAATCCAATGTAACTTAACTTTTTACAAACAACCTCTTTCATTTTTATTAGGTTTGGTTGAGTGGAAAAGCTGCTACATCTTTACCACTAAAAGGATTAACCGCAGTGCCAAAAGCAAGATCTTTTTCTTGCTACTGTACTTTTAACTGTGGAACGACAGGACCAGCTGCTAATACATGACTCGTGGAATAATACTGTGTTACTGACATCATATTTGAATCCTGAAATGTGTGCTAAAACATTGTGTCTGGTGTATCGTCCATAAACAATATTCTCACAGAAGAATCAGAGAGGCTCACAATTGATAAAGACACAGACAGAAGCTGTAGTGGTATCATGCTTACCAGCTTTTTTCCAGATCTCTTCAGGGACGTAACCAGACACAGGCCGGTGCAAAAGAATTTCTGCAGAGACACAAATATTATTGAAACACTAGTCTTTCTACTTCTGTGATGGTCACAATTAAAAAAATGGATTAAGTGGTTAGGCTTGCTCCCACTGAAAGAGAGGCTAGCGTGACCCGTACCTGTCGTTGCGTTCTCTTGCGACACTGGACTCTGCTGCCTTGACTGCCCACTCGGAGCCCCCTTCTTCAACTCCTCGGCGTCACTGTACCGTCGGATCCAGTAGTTCAGCTCTTCACGGTCTGCTTCCTGGCACCTCCGTAGCACCGTCAGTGAACGCCTCGTTTTCTCCACCATGTCCATGATGCAGTTCAGTAGCTGTGGAGGACAGCGTTTAAGGCGCTGAGATCACACATAGACACTGGATGTGTATTCAAATTCAGCATGCGTGTCAATTTATTCATGGTAATTAGTGTATTTATAATAAGTTAAATGTCATTTCTTCTAATTGTGGAATGTTTGCTGACAGAATTTTTTTAAAGTAAAAATCCACATTCAAACTAAAACAGATTTTACTTGATAAAAACCACAACAGATGAACATAATACTTTACAATAAAGCCATATAGCACTGCATAACAACAGTGCAATAGGCTAGTGCAGCTTGATATTATTGCAGTTATAAACACATATGGAACAATATTGTGTAGTTGTGTAGTAAAGTAATAAAAATGTTATTACTTTTCTTACATGGTCAAGGTGCTTCCACTCCTCTGCCCACTCTCTGTCCGTCAGCCTGTGGTCAATCACTTCCTCCTGTCTGGACCCTGCATGTATACCTGCACAGATTTAGAGACAGATACAAAAGGAAACGCATGAGACATTGCACAAGTTGGAGCGTTACATCATTACTCTGTCTACTGTATCACTTCTTCTTTTCCCTGCCTAACTCTTTCCTTATATTAGCGTTCTACATATCTCTTTCCCATCCCGAGGGCAGGGCGAGTGACTGCACACTTCTAGTCCAATAAACATCCATCAAGGACTGAGACTTGATAAATATCTCCCTATTTTTTTAGAGCAGAGCCAAAGTCATTACAACAGTTTCATCAAGGTTTTGAAAACTTCTAACAAATGAGTGTGCGTGGTGTATCTTGTGCAGCTGGCAGTTTATGACTTTGTTTGCCCCTAACAGTGTGCTCATGTCTTTCAATATGAGAACAGGACACAGTGTAATCACAGTTTTTAGTCTTTTTGAAGTAGCCTATAAAGCACTGAGAAACCAGGCAAATGATGTCAATATGATGTAACCATTGAAACTAGGACTTTATTTTGGATCTGCTTTGTTTTTTTTTGCCATCTATTTTGTGTGTCAAAGTGTGAGGAGTTGGACTCACCAATCGGCCTGGGTCTCTCCCGGATCTCGCGGTGGTTGGAGGCGGGGTGTCTGTATGTGTCGCGGTAGTGATGGGCGATAGCCATGTCGTCCAGTCTGTAGTGCTGTGGTGGGAGGGGCCCGGGGTGAGGCAGGCCGTTGGGCTGGTAGGACATCCCATTAGAAGGGCTGAAGCGCTGGGCTGGACTTATGGTACAGGGCCGTTTGCTGGGGTGAACTTCAGGGTGAAGGGTGCCATCCCGCTCAAAGCCATTTTCTTTAGTTCTATAAATAGAGAATAGTAACATTGTACCAAATATTTAGAGAAATAAAGTAACAAAGTTAGTCAGGAATTCTATCGCCTTTACAATATCAATATGCACAGTTAGCATTAACAATCGAAATAAACAGTATAGATATTTTCATGTTGGATCACCAGTCCTCCCTTTGTCAAAATGTTCAGCAATATTTGTTTACATCCAACTAGTAAAACAGGAAAAATAACTAAATAAACCCTCAATATGTAATGTATGCTGCTGCCTTTCCTCTACAATGTACTATGTCCAGTCATATACATGTTCACTGACACAGGACTACAGCTGTAGCAACACACACACATATGCTCACAAGTAGCTTTCAGGGGATCAGGTGGATTTTTGTTGCCTGCTTCTGAAGATTAATGTGCCCAGGTGTGTCTGTGTGCTTGCATGTGTGTGTCGTTGTGTGTGTTCCCTGCTCTGTCAGTTCACACTTAAATCTTGCCAACCTCCCCCCACTGTCTGCAATCCTCCGCTTTCCTCTCCCTCTGTCTCCTCGTCCTCCCATCTCTCTCCCATGAACAGATTGAACTTCTTAATGAGCTGTTTTTATGGGCTCCTAATGCTCATCCACAGCTCTCCATATGCTCGTTCCCTCCATTCGTCCGTCTTTCTCTGCCTCCCTTGACTCATCCATTCTTCTTCTTCCTCCTTCAACTCTTTTCTCGGCAGCCTTTCTGCGACATGTTTTTGTCTGCTGACGACATACACAATGGACACTTGTGTATTGAACATACTGTATGCAGCTAAAAGGCCATACAAATAATACATATACTGTTTGCATATGCAGTAGAGGTCTCATAGTAACCAGAGTGTGACAGAAGTGGCATGTCATTTCTTCACTTAGCCTCTTGAAGTTTTAAGAGAAACTTTGCTCAGAATTTCTTCATTAATGTCAATTTCTTCAGGTTTTCTTGCCAATTGAATCAAATTCATTTGCATGCTAGACACACAAGGATCTCTGTCTATGTTCAATGTATAGATCATAAGTACGTGTGGTTTCATCAAGCGTCCACACTACTCTAAGACTGATCAATAACAATGCAACCCTCACTTTCCACAAGTCTGCAGTTGTGTTGTATAGAGGTCAAAACTGTAATGACTCCAGCCTTTGGTGATGTTAATGAATAATCATTTCAAGAGGAAAGACAATATGGCATCTTTAACAACCAGCTTTCTTAAAACCATTAACGTTAACATTAAACATATATCTGTGCACACAAACATACCTTATACAGTATTCACACTTTAACAAGTTAGTGCGTTATACACAGAACTCCTGACACAGAGTGAAACATCTGATCAAAATTACAGCAGCCTAATTAACACTGCGTTGGTATGAGTTTAAGTGCTTTATTTGTCTTGCTTGTGTGACACCGGCCAGATAGCTCATTATTATCTTATTTTACAGTTATTCTTATTCATCTCTTTCTTTTGCTTTCGTCTCATGTGCATACTGAACAACATACTACTGTTCCTCCCTGTTGCTGAGGTACTAATCAGTCCATCGACAGTGGATGCTTGCGTGTAATTACAGATTCCCGTTACAATTCCAATATTCCGACACAGGGCTCCTATAAGTGGGAATGCGGAGCAGAGGTAAGCAGAAAGCAGAGATGCTTAGCCAGCCGTATTGGTGCTGGAGACTCATCTGTACGTGTTATCAGCCCATCTCCTGAGACACACACACATGCACACACATGAACTACCTTCTCACTGTCCTCACACATTTTCTCACTGAATACAGATGCCTACTTACTTTTTCTTTCTGCCTATAGATTTTGCCGCTCACACATTTACATGCACACCTTTTCCCCTTAGCTCACTCCCCTATGCACCAGGCGGCCTGCAAATATGCAGGACTTACAGAAAAAGTCTGCCTATCTGACTGTTGGGGGAAAAGAGAGGTGAAAATTATTAATATGGTCTTCGGCATTTTTGTCCCTCAGCAAATATAAAAAGTACATTTTCCTATCCCACTGCTTATATTAAAAAAATAAGACCCCCAGGGAATCACTCTTTATTTCAAAGGACCTCGTGCACGTTATGCTTGCAGCATAAACAATCTGCACAAATCCACAAACAAAGCATAAAACACAAAAAACATCTGGCTCATAAGTTGTTTAAAAACTTTAAAATAAATGGTATCAGCATGTATCTGTGCATTTATAGCTTTTCTTATTAAAGTTAGTGAAAAATATAAATAACCCAATATACAATATGTCAACAAGCTAATAAATATGATGTAACTTTTTTGGTTGCCTTGCAGCTCTAGTGCACATTACCTCATAGAGCGGGGGGTATACAGATCTCAACATTCAACACTCATTCTGCTGCTTTAGACCCTTTTTACAATGATGTATTTCTCCACAGTGTCTTCCTGTGCTTGTCCATTAAAACACGAAACAATGAGTCATTACATGACCAAACATGTGACCAGGAATATATCCCTAGAACTCTCAATATTCACACAAAATGGATTTATTGCTAATGGAAATCTCAGGGCACCTTATTGTCTACTTAATTTTTAAAGTTATTAAACAATTTAAAGTGTCTTATTTACAGAAATGTAACATTACTTGTTAATTATATTTAAACAAATGTCCAAATATTGTAAAAATACTTTTATGGGAGCAGTTTGTGCTACTTTTCTTGACTTGACTCTTTTTAGAGCAGGACAGATGTCGTGTAGGACACATCATGAAGCCATGTGGCATGCTGACTGATATTCATACACAGTACATATATTGCCACTGTAGAATAATACGACCTCTGGAGATGCAGGCTATAGTAAAACCATGAGCTGCTCTTTTGTGAAGCTGTACTGGCAAGTCTCCAGCACATCCTGATCAAGTGTCCAGATAGACCTGCATTATAAGGACACCGGCATTATTATAAATGAGTGTCCCTTTGACCTTCACACACCTGTCTGGTGTCCTTCTCTTGCCGTTCTCGTTGACATCCAGCAGGAGTTCAGAGGAGTCCACTGGGGATGTGGTGCTGGTGTCGAGGAGCAGCTGCTCATGCTGGGCCAGGTACTGGGCTGGGTTCTGTTTGGCCAGTCGAGCGCAGTGAAGCAGCTCCCTCTGAAGCAGCGGGAGGTTGGCCTAAAGAGCACAGCATTTCATCAACAAAAAGAAACTAACCGAACCGCAGGTTTCACACAATGCAATTATATTGTAATAAAAACTGATTGTTTGATTAATGATTTTTATCACTTCAGTAAAATGCTATCTGTCTTTGTTTGGCTAATTTTTCTAAATATTGACAATGATTTGTCAGTTGCAAATTTATTATAAACTGCATTCATTTGCAATATCCTTCCCAAAAAGTAATGAAGCCTTTAATGCAAAAAGCTAAACCTGTGGTGGTTATATTTCCTAAAAATGTAATTAACATAACTGGCTTTTAAAAATAAAAATTTGCATATTACACAAGAGAGCACTTTTTGTTATGTACACAATGTTTAGTTTAGTTTATTATTTATTTGACAGGGACCATGTGCAAACACAATTAATTAACAAAAGAAAAGATGCTTTACACCAGA
Source organism: Perccottus glenii (assembly GCA_024416835.2). Classification (NCBI taxonomy): domain Eukaryota; kingdom Metazoa; phylum Chordata; class Actinopteri; order Gobiiformes; family Odontobutidae; genus Perccottus; species Perccottus glenii. Next base: position 12,454,805 of record CM044562.2, on the reverse strand, counting down.
TTTAGCTAAAGCTAATCTCTATCTGCAGTCCCTGGGAAGATAAAACAAGATAATAAGATACAATAATCCCCAATCAGCATTCATACTTCAACCTAAGCTAATCACACTATACATAACACAAAGCATAAGTAAATTACGCTCTATGTGATTTATTTAAATGCAATGTTGCAGCATTATATCACAGAGGATCAAAACCTAAAATGTACATTACTGCAGTAAAATAGTCCAAAAACAGCACAAAGACAAACCCATTTTGTCCTTCTCTCAGTGTCCAAGCCTTGTTTACGCATTACTTCTGAACCACACACCGCTCCCTGTGACCCACAGTGCATTATCAACCAAAGAGCCACTCCATCAAACACACACACATATATATCTATATTTCTGTGGCTATTTTCAATCTCTTTCAACATAACGAGGGAGCATGCTTTCTTGTGTAGCATTCATGGGTCACGCAGGTATGCCAGGATCCACATCAAAGACATTTGATGTGGTGCATTTTCAAGCAACAAGATGAAAGTCTTGCGTCAGTCTGGATCAGAAAGAAGTGGCAGCTATTTTGGCGAGGTGCATCACAAGAACCTCTAGAGGGGCTATCTTTTATAAGTTTCTTAATCTTTGTTTTGTTCTCAATAACTTAATCTTTCCAAGACTCCTTCCTTATAATTTTCCCAGCCAAAGCTTCCTGTCCTTTCTTCTCATCTTGTCCTACAATAGCTGTTGATTTGGCTCCATTTCTTTGACCATTTGATGCTGTCTTTGCCAACAGTGAAAACACAACACAGACCTGCATTTGTGTTATAATTATACAGCGCGGTAATTAGCCATAGTAAAAGAAATGCCAAGTGCTGGCCTTTGCTTTACCTGCCAGAGTTAATGGTCCGTTAACAGTTTATGATCATAATTACCCTCTGAAAAAAGAACACCAAATAGATTGCTTTGACCCTGGTGAACTCATCTTCCGTTAATTAGAGGTCATCCTAATTGCCAGAGATATGGGATGCATTAACAAAAAAAAAAAAGGGACTGAGTCAAGAAACGCAGACCGCTGAAGAGACTGGGTCATTTTTCATACGATAAACTATGCCAATTTGCTCCTGTGCACTTACAGTAACCAACATCTGCAATTGCATGAAAGGAAAGAAGAAAAAAAAGCAAGCCCTGGATGATTTATTGTGAAAATACTGGATCTGTCAGTTTGTCAAATAGTGCCAAAACACAATTCAGACTGTGCCACATTCAGGATACGCCGCACTTTGTCAACTTCGGTTTTTGTGTAATTTTTCCACAAGAGGTTTTAATCACATTTTCACTTTAATTATGTCTTATTGTACTTCTATATTTCCTCAGCGACTAATAGGATAAAACTATGATTTGCTTAAGTTAGAATTTCATTTTTGTACTTGTATGGGAAACTACCTTGCCTTGACTTAACAACCTTTTAACTAGTAGCTTAAATGAAGGTGCACAACATGTCTACATAAAACTCATCATTTAAAAATCCCAACATGAACTCAAAGCAGGGTTTCACTGTATAATCTCCAGCATCACGTCACTGGTGCTGCGTGGTTTATGATCGCCTCCTTCCAGTAAAGAGTCCCAAACAATTTGTGGTTTTCAATTAAAAGAAAGGAAAAAGAATAAGTTTGAGGTGGGTTGGGGGGTGCATTGTTGCTGCAGCGCTTCTCCGCAGCTCTAAAAGCTCCCCCACACCTCCGACTGCTCCCTGCTACCATATGGTGGCTGGCATTAAGGCCCCTCAGTGGGAAGACACTAAAATTAGACTAGGGAGAGAGAAGGATGATGCAGAAGGAAAAAAAAGAGTTGCATTTTTGATTCTTTAGTTGTCCCTGTGATACACTAACCATCTGCCAGTGAGAAGGAGCGACGGCACTGAGGATGGATGGTTGGACTCAGAACAGTGGATAAACACAGACGGGAAGAGTCTCAAGAAGACGAAATGAAAAAGGTGAGTGGAAGGAGTTAGAGAAACAAGGAAGGAGACAGAGAGGACACACTAGTCTGTGTTTGTGCTGTTTGCAGCCAGTAATGATGGTTCTAGTGGGACCAATTTGTGCTGCCCACATCCAGCCAGGACCTCAGCAGAAAATAGAGGCTTGTGAATGTCACGCATCTAGAAATACACACAGACGACAGAGAGCTGGATGATTTGTCTAGTGTGAACTCTTGTTGTTGTAAATAAAATGTAACTCACAGCCGTCACTCACACACAAACACAAACACACAAATGGCCCAACAATACCAGCCACAGAAATGGGTAAAAAGTTTTTGTGTTAAAATATAGACCATGATATCACAGACTCGGCGCATGTGAACTGCTGCTACACAGTACGTCTCTCACCAAACACCCCCAGGCCATTTGTCACATCTGAGTACCGACTCAAGTAATCCCGCCACACACTAGCTATATGCTTATCTGACAAACCCTGCACAAATGCACACAAATGGCCACAATTTCATCCCCATATACAAACAAAAACTCCTTCATCGCTCTTCATTTTGACTCCTGCCTTGGAATAAAGCCATGTGAGGTTTACTCTGTCAAACAACCAATAGAGCAAGCCCGAGGGGAAAATAGAGGACTAGGCTGGAATGATACTTATAAAAAAGGATGGTATACTACAGCCAAAACCAAAGGTTGTCATTACTTTCTCACAAAAACATAACTTGTTTCCTGTTTGAAATTACTCTTAAAATTCTATATTCAAAGGAACCAGTGTCTGTCCTGCTTTGACTGTATTGTTTAATTTGTAAGATCAAAGAACTGACCGACCCAAAAACAAAAGGGATGATGTAATAAAAATATCTCATGACAGTATCTAGTTAAACTGCAGGAGCTCTGATGCAAGAAAGCAATGTACTATATGAACCCTCCAAAACAGGAATACACAGGCCAAAAAAATAAGCATGAACATCTGGACTTGGCCTAGCTAAATGTTTTCCAGATCTGGCAGTCACAAGCACTTGTGGTAACGATATATTTAAATATGTACCTTCAGAAAGGGAATGACAAAAGGTCGCAGTGGGAAGTTGGTGGCTTCTTGAAGCTTGGAGTGAAATTCTTCGATGGTTAGCGTGGAATTCTGCAGAAAGAGAGAAAACACATGAGTCCATGTGGAAGGCATTAGCCCATAATATTACTTATTGGAAACTAGGTTATCTTCCGTCCCGAAGTTGAACATTTTGGGCTTGGGTAATAGGAAGCATATGGTAGGTCACAGTGAAAGAAAGCACCAAAAAAAAGATGCACATCTTTTTCAATTAACTAAACAAATATCCATTCACATCATCAGAAAAGCTGTATGATGGGAAAATGACCCTAAACTATTACCATATGTGAATATAAACTCACGTTTAGACTAGCCCCTGTGGTTTCTCTGGTTATATGCTCATGGGTTTTGGTTTTCTGTAAGTGCAAAATGACTCCTTCATATTACTCTAAAAACACAGATTTGTCTGTAATGCAAACACAATATATTGTGATGGAGATGAGAAATGAAACCAACTTTTCCTTTTACAACCAAATTATTCTCCATTGTGTGCTTAGGCCAACATAAATGTCAACAAATGTAGACTTGGGCTATACCTCTTTTTTGATTTATTACAATGCAAGTTCTTTCCCCTCAAATTTAGAAAAAAAAGTGTTTGTATTTTACTTTGGGTTTGATGATAACATACAATGAGCAGCGTAAGCCAGCTCAGCCACCATGTAGTCCCTACAGGAGATGGGCATTTAAAGAATAAGTCTCCATCATCAACGTAAAAACGTGGGTGCCTAAAACATCCTAGTATATATTTATATTTTAGTTATGAGCATTACATCTAGTATGGATGAGACATTGATTGTTTAATTACTGCAAGTTGGTCTTGTCTGGACAAATGTGTATATAAAGTCCAAAGTTTTGGTTCCTTTTAATGTTTTCTTGAAAGAGTTGAGGATACCAAAGGGAGTACAAGTAAAAATACAAACACATAAAAATAAACTATTAAATAACACATACAGCCGTAGATTTTATTTTCCCTTGCACACTGTTTTGCGTTATTTCCCAGACCTGAATTTTGTTCCATTCAGCCTTACATCTGTTGGTCCAGATTGCGCAGGGGCTGTTCTTGACAGCTATTGAAACCTCCCGAGTCTCCTCTCTCCACCGCTCCCCAGCACACACAACCAGCTAATTAACAGTGTCACTCTCTTCACTGAGGCAGGGGAGGGACGCCGAACAAGAGGAGGGACGGGGGGAGGTATTGTTGGGGAGTGTGTAAGCCAAAAGGACACAGGAGAGCCTAGTGCGTATGTCGACGCTGAGGAAAATAAACATAGCGGAGCCAAAAGCAGGCTATGCTCTTTGTGGCTAATTAAAAAAATCCTCCGCCGCCTCCTTCTTTGCAACATTCAGTCACTATTTCTGTATTCCCTCGCTTGTTACGCTCAGATATTCTCACATCACAGGGAAGTTTACTTCATAGCAATAGCCTAGATATATCAGTGTCAATTTTATGCCAACATGAAACATATTGTTTATGCACTGTAGCTTTTTATAGATTTTGGTTTGTTTGTCAAAACGGATCAATCTTACTTAAAACATGGAGTCCATAAAGGTAAATAATAGCCTCACATTCTGTTTTATTTGATTTGACAAATATTTATTAAGACTGAGAGGTAACAGTGAGTGAGTTACAAGAACCTTTGACTCCTTGGTACTTTTTTATTTTGCAGAAAAATGTAATTAGGTGTGCATCTTATTCACTGCATTTGGATACTTTCAAGTCAAAAATTATATTTCCATCAAGTTGCGGACAGAAAACATTTCATAGAAGTGCTCAAAGCTTGAAATCAAAGAGCGCAAATGGACTTGGATAATGTTTGCCACAGAAAGCTAAAGCACCCTGAAAAAACTCTATGAGGTCTTTAAATACATTTTCATTCTTGATTGTTAATCACTTGCATCTGCATTCACTCATATTCAACAAGTGTATTCCTAAATGGTTTCATTTTGGGTGTCAGCTTTCACTCAAAGAACTCAAAGAGAGCAGGTACTCACCACTAATCCGAGCACTAATGTGCGGACCCGCTCACCAATTTCAGGTGAGATGTCGTTGCCGAACTGCTGCAGAGTTGTGAGAAAGCGCTTGAGCTTGCTGAGCTGACGGGCGCCACACGCCGGAGGCAGCTGCTGATTGGCCAGTGAGGAGGACGAGGAGGAGCTGGGGCCGTTGCTGTAGCCATTGGGAGGCGACGGCGCACCGTTGAGCGCTGTAGGTGAGTGGCTGCTTCCATTGGTTACTGTGGGACACAAGGATGAAGAAGAATGTTGTTAGTAAAATGAAAATGGTGGATATCTTTAGTGCCAACAGAAGTTTATTTTTTCTTGTGAATAGAATTCTTATATGGTGAAGAAGCAATGAATTACAGTGAGAATCTAATCTGGGGTCACACAAAGGTCAACAAATCCATAAAATCCCATTTTAACTGGTAAACAATGATGCCCATGGTTTTTGCAGGGGACCTATTAATCAATGGCAAAAGCTTACATTTTAGTTTACAAAATCCCTATTCTGTACAGATTCTGTGCAGTTTTACAGAGAAACTAATATGCTGAAGGCAACTAAATAGAACTTTAAAGTAAAGTAAGTGTGCTTTTAACACCAGTCAAAGGGCACAGGTCAACTTTGTGTGAACCGAGCAGCACTTTGCCCTAAAAACATTTGCAATCCTCCACATTTGTCGCCTATTAGTGCTGCTTGTTTGATCCTTTGCACCATCCTCCCATAATAAGCTTGTTCGTCTGAGCCATGTCAACCCTCTCCACCTCCTACTTGCTTTGTTGGTGCTTGATTCAGTTGTGGTCCAAACAAGCGAGGACAGTGAGACTCCCTGCTATGTCGGAGGGGAAGCGACATACAAAGAGATACAAGGTGGCATAAAGCATTCTCTAATGAGATTAGGTTTTCACCAGTGATCCACTCCCTGTCTGGCTGCCGTCCAAAGCCGCCGCTGTAAAGAGTGGAGAGACGAGATACTCCAACGGCATCTGCTAACAATTACGTCGGGTGGAAATCAAAGCGCACTGCATTGTTAAAACCTTCGGCGAGTGTAATGAGAGAGAGCTGGGCCTTTCCACCCTCCTCTCACAGAAGCTCCCTGTGTTAATTGTGGAGTGTTCTAAATGAGACACACACAAAGAGAAGGAGAAAGTATAAGCAACGCGAGAGGAAGTGGAGAGAAATTGTGCCCCTGTTGCCAACATCCAACACGACTAAAGTAGAGCTGAGTGGCCTTTGATTCTTTGATTCTAGTGCTCTTCACGCAAGTGGTTAAGCTGCACTTCTCGCTGAATACCAGGCTGTAATTTGCTCGTCACGGGCTACGTGTGCGTCACGGCACCGCTCCAAGGGTTTGTGTGAGCTTTAATGAACTTGTTGGGGGGAGTTGCCGCAATTTGGGAAATGCTGAATGCAACTTGTTAATGGGGGTCTTTAGATGGCCTTTGGGAGTTAGCAATGACACTGTCAGAGTGCTCTGACTGTGTGTGTTTTTATTCCGTCTGTGAGAACATGCTCGTGTAGCAGGATGTACAGCGGTTTAAGGACATAGGATTTCAACTTCGGTTTTACATCTTGCCTTTTTAGAGCACAACTTAAACATATGCAGATAAATGACACCAGTGTTGAACCAGTGCATAGGTTTGGAAAGGGCAAGGCACTATATAATTACTAGAGTAATTAGACATTTGAAATAGACAGCTGAATATTTTATGAGTTGTTTACATTTTACCCAGTATGATTGGTGATAAGAGTGACAGTTTTGACTCAAACTCTTAGGAATGGATATAGATGCGCGTGTACTCACATGTTGTTGGGGTGTAGGAGCTGTTGCGAGGTGCACCCTGTGTGCTGGGGGGAGGTGGCATGGTGGGAGGGGTCAACCTGGACTGTGCTTTGACGTCCGCAGGAGAGTCGGGCATGGTGGAGCGCTTCCCAGGGCGATCTGAAACACAAACAGACACCAACATACCTTCAATAACAGCAGGTAACTCTTGGAACTATATGATAATTCACGCAGAAACAAGAGCAGCGTGATCTCATTTGACAACAAAGCACCTGTGATGTGACGAAGACAGCCTCTGAAATGGATCGCACGACACACCGAATGTCTGCGCGTGTTGCCACAATGACACTGAAGCGAACGCTCAGACTGTGAAACGAGGAAAGAGACAGACAAAGTCACACCGGAGACGGCGTAAATATGCACCAAGTATGGGTCTCATTCCTCCACCATCTGTGGCATTGCTCAATGTACAACACACAGACACACACCTACTCTGCATCCACACATCTCTGGATACAATATTCACATCTGTTCAGGAATAAAACACAATAGACATATAAAGCCGCAAGCAGAGATGGGCGGGCCCTCACCAGCTAGTCACCAAACTCACTTGTGGCTACAAAAAAACAAACATAAATCCTTTTTTAATGTGATTATTTGGATCCAAACATGGCAAAAGGTTTAAGTAAAAGCATCTGGACTCAGTTTTCAGAGTCCAGATGCTTTTACTTAAACCTTTTGTCAAGATGTCCTGGATGACTGAGAACCTTCACAGACATCCAAACATAACTCCACACCTGAAAACTAAGGTATTCTGCTTTTGCCATCTAAATGAAATCCAACCTCTTTTCAAGACAAAGAATTAATCATGAGGAAAACATTTCTAAAAGACACGGTTATTTTCACTTAATTCAGTTGCTTCGAACTGGGCAGATAACGGAGCTTATCAAATAGACGGGAACAACACAGACTCTATCAGAGTGTGGCACTGGTGTAAGAGCCGAGCCACAAAAAGAGATACACGACGACTTCCCTCAGCCACAGCAGTTATAAGCCTATCACCGAGTGGACACACTGTTATCAAGCATCGCGGCGGCACATTGTGTGAGAGAAAGAAAAAACAGTGAAGAGAGGGAAAGCAGGGAGGAGTTGCCTATAAAAACAACACTGCTATCTCAAACATATGGAACATGAGCTTTAATCCCAAAGAGAATACCTTCTTCTTAAAGTCCTTAAATATGCACCGCTTTAATGAGAGTCATTTACAAAAACAGGGTGGTCCCTAGCACATATTTTTCATAAACAGCCTTCTACATTTACTGTCATTGTGCACACTCGTACGCTGCACAGAATATTTCAAAGTCTGAGTTTTGAGGAGCTTGGCTACTTTGTGTCAAGTCTAAATAAATAAAGAAAAAAAGAAAAGAAAAGTGATGTGTTAATGTGAAAAAGACAAGATATCCTAAGCCTGTTAGCTGGGCCCAGTCCTGAGTAGCACTCAGCCTGAGGTGCGTCGTGACTAAGTATTTTAGTCACGCTAGCTCGACTTTAGCAGACTGACAAGCAAGAGATGGAAACGTCACTATAATGCTTGGCTTCTCTTCTAGTGGCAGACTTTCTACAGCGGCCTTTCTTTTAGCCACTAAAGAATAACCCTATAAAAACACACATGTACGGAGGTGTCTCAGTGCCTGGCTTTGAGTCAAATGAACTGCATACTGTAATAGAAATCTTGCACAATAATGCATTTATAACGTGTGTCATGGTTTGGTAAAGAGTAGCGCTGTTGACAAGAAAACGCAGACCAAGAGCTGAGAAAGACCACAAGGAGACCGAGCCTTTAGGGAAAAACAACATGTGTGACACAGAGAGAGAAAGAAACAGTTCTAGGATTCAGATCACTTAAAAAAACACACACAAGAACTCAAAAGAGAGGGATAAATTGTTAAAATGAGTTAAGAAGTCATGTGATTACAAAAGCAGAGGGACAGAGGTGAACGAGGAGTCAAAAGTAGACGAGGACAAAGAGACTATTTAAAACCTCCTCCATGGGATGTTCTTTAAAGATCTAAATTTGTCTGGGATTTCCCCTTCACAGACCCTCCATCCTTCGAACACGGCCAGAATTCAAAAAGGTTTACTGCTCTAACTTCACCACTATTTATTTTATAAACTCTGGATATGGCCGAATATAGCCAGTGGAAAGGTATTGTCTTACTTCTGCCCGCCAGCTATCATATCCTGTGCGCCAGCCTAAAATATGATCTATGAAAATATAAGGTCATTAAAGTAGACGTCCGAGTGATGGGAGCTAAGGTAATTTATCACTTCTCAGTCAAACACAAGGGGCTACATGTGTATACTTAACAAGCCCAAGGTAAATAAAGAGACGTCACCGTATCACACATGGTTGTACTTAGCCACTTTCAATGAATCTTTAAGTTTCTGCTTTTCATTCTTTTGTATATTAGCTTTTCTAAACGTGTGGTCATTTTTTGGCCCCTCTAACGGAATCTACAACATTATTAGATAGATCCTTATGGTCAAAAAAATCCTTTTTTTTTTTTTTTTTTTTTACTGAAAGCGACTAATGGGGAACAGCACATTGTCTAAAGCTGTCCATAAGTCCATTGGACCCTGTGGTGCTATGAATAGTGAGTTTGGCTACAGGCTTATAATTGGGGATTAACACCTGGGTCAGTGCAAGATTCAATAGGCGTCGTTGCGCAGAGACTCATCCTCAGTCCCTCGGGTAAAGAAGATGAAGCACAGGCATTTGACAGAATGTCCACACAAATAAAATAACAGAAATCTAAGCAATAGCAAAAGAGAAAATGCATTTGCTGCCATTCTATTTTGTATGCTGCTCTCGTATAAAATAAAAAAACAGCATATTTTCTGTTTCTGATTCGTCTCCAAGCAATGGATATACGAAGAGTAAAATCAATGGCTTCATACTAACCAACAAGAGCCGTCCATTCACTCAGCAATTACTATGCCACTTGAATCAATACCAATGCTCCCCTCTCACAAAGTGATTTACCCAGTCTTTGGGAGAAATAAAAATACACTTCTCACCTGAAACAAGCTATACATTTACATGAGAGTATTCTTTAACATGAAAACTACATGTCCAAACAAGCGCTCACTTTATTAAAGCAACAGAACAAGACAGAACAATAGCAAGTGCGCGCTCGTCTCATGCATAATTCAGCTTAAAAAGGCACTACCTGAACCAGCATCCTTAAACAACCTTGAAAACAAAGTCAGACATGTCTCCCCCAGTCGAATACGTCTGTTAAAAGTTAATGGGCAAAGTTAATGCACAGTCTATTGTCCGTTTATTAGCCCTATTACTGGCCTGACAGTTTCATAGTGTAGGCTGAGCGGCAGCAGAGCGACTGCGGTCGGGCCGGTGGATGTTGTTATTCCACAACAGGACAGGTATTGATGAGCCTTAATGGAAAGGGGCGATGAGTGCTTTGACTTTGCCTAACTCACTTTACGATTTCTCAGAAGTGCTACGGTCCAGGAATTAATGGATTGAAGGGCTTTGAGGATGGCCATTGAGGAGGGAGCGATAAAGGAAGCGGAGAGGCTCTTCAGCGTCGGTTTGTTTGCTTGTGTTCCATCGGACATCTCTGGGCACAATTATTATTTGTATGTCAACTGTAGGAGATATATATAATGCACTGTGGTTCAAAAGATATATTAATCATAATTATATTATTCATTTTGAATTACTATTGTGTCATAAAAACAGACATTTTTAAATTGCAACATCTACAATTATAAATGATAGAAGTTTTTTAAAGATTTTTGAGGGCAAATGAACCAAGCAGGAATCAATCCCAGGTCTCTTAAGTATATTGTATGCTCTCCTCAGGTGAGCTAGCAAGGTGCACCAAGGCAATAGTTTCTTATGAGAGAGTGTAAAAAAATCTAATATAGAATAACAAAAGCTGTTTCCACTTGCCTTTTCAATTAAAACCACTACATTCATTGTCTATGTTGCATTAAACATGAAGTCTTGACAGTTAAAAAAACAATTGGGAAAGTCGTTTCAGAGGCTTTTTCAAAATGTGCTTGTCTTGGTGTACTGATAAGAAAAAATGTACATATGGAAAGCGCGCTTGATAATGCTACTCCTTTTGAAATAACAAAGCCAACAAAGTGAGACTGATGCTTGTTTGTAATCTCTTTTATCCCATTGCAACGTTTGCCTCAGACTTGATCCTAGAAATGAGACAGAACCCTGGACAACTACCTGCCACTCACGCCGATGTCTTCACACTTACATCACCCGTTTGCATCGTCCGTGATTACGTTATCCTCAATGTGTGCAAAAAAATAATAAAAAATGTTTCATCCGTCTTTCTCCTTCTCTCTCCCTGGCTTGCTCGCTGTTTTTCTTGCTCTCTTTCAGCCAAGCTCAAAGAAAGGAGATTTTATCCCCCCGCTGACTTGTGATATACGCTTTTTCTAAGGTTACATACAAGTTACATCACTCGCCTAAAACAAGGTTGTTGCAATGAACGATATCTAGGAGGAGCGCAGTCCCTGAGAAACAGTTCAATATGCTGGAGAAAAGACTTAACTCACTGCGAAAACACAATGTTTTATCAAACCACGTTGCATTTCATCATCGCGCTTCTATGCTATGAGGTAATTTTGCATTCAAATCACCTTACGAAACAGGGACAGCATTGCCTCACCTTGATTTGCCAGATTATGCATTGAGGCAAGAGTGACTTCAAAGTCTATCATCAGGAGATGGAGTCAAACAATCTCCATTACACACTTCATAAGCTAGAATTGCCTCTCGTGGAAGCGCTTGTGTGTGTGACGGTACAGTTGGAGACCTACAGAATGATGTGATAACAGTGGCAGTAATATGACACTTGAGAGTACTTTGGCGCGAGCAAATGGCATTCTTCAAAAAATGACAATGGATTTCAATCACGCTGGGCGAATTTTTGCCAGTCGCCGGCTATGACATAAACAATTTACCATGCGCCTGCTCGAGTGTGAGATTGCATTAGTCAGACATAAGATATCATCATTATGGAGTTTAATAGGAAAATATCTACAGCGTGACCCATTGCACATACAAGCTTGTACATGTAATCTCCACATGCATTACATCTTCATGAGCAGGTGCTGCAGTGAAAAAGCATTGAAACCACAGGAAACTATGGGAATGCCTGTGCCAAACTGTGCCTCTGGGTGCTCTCACAATAACGTAGCAGTACACATAAACGTGACTAGCAAGAACAGGACAGAAAGGTAATAGAATAGATGGAGCGATACGAAGATGGGGCTGTTAACGGCTGGCTGGTGATTGCTGTGTGTAGCTGCTACAGATGTGAGGAGAGAGACAAAAGAAAGATAAAAAATGGAGGGATGGGGCTGCTGAGGGACAGGTAGGACATTTGAATTCAGGGCGAGTTTGCAGAGGAACAAAAGAGTCTATCAGTATGCACAAGTAGTAGCCTCTCCTCTGCCTCTCCGTCATTCCCCTTCTCTGGACGCCACACGAATAACAGCAGCCAGATGGAGCCGTATGCAGAGCATGTCCCATCAAACCCCACTCGCTTGTCAAGAAGATGTATGGATGCAATGCCCTACCGCAAGCCAATACACACATGCATCCACATATTGATACACACACACACACACACACGCACGCACGCACGCACACACACACACACACACACACACACACACACACACACACACACACACACACACACACACACACACACACACACACACACACACACACACACACACACACACAAAATGCAAGCAACAATACACACAGATCTAATTTGCATCGTTTTATTTCCCCTGCTACCAGATGCATTAATACCAGTGTGGCCATCCTCTTCTAATCTTCTCCTGCTGTTCCCTCTCCTGTTCATCTTTTCTCAAAGAGCAGTAGTTAATTCTTCAAAAACAAAGTAATGGCAAATATTACTGCATTTGCATCTAAGGTCAAGGTCTTACCCAAAAACAAAAAAAGTAATTTCTTAACTTCAGTTCACTGAATTGTAAACATATGCTTTAATAACATAAAAATAACAATAACAGCATTGCCATAGAATGAGAGCTGCTGGATAGATAAAGAAAGCTTCTAAATTGGATGCTAACTTGGTGTGCTGCATAATGAAAAAGTGAAGAAGGGTATGTTATTATTGCATTTGCCTTTTGAATAATGAGTTATTAAAAATAATGAGATTTGCAAATGGCTGAACCATCAACGCTAATACAGTTAAATAAACATCTGCAATCCTGTTATGAAGGATGGTACCGTCCTGATAAGATTCTATTGAAATACAAAGAATTATACATATTTTATGCTTATGTACATAAAGAAATCCAGGACATTTTCTGCGTATTTTATAATGTTTAGAGCAGCACAAGAGCAGTGCGAACATATTCATATCTTTAACTACTATTTCTGTATTTTTCTCTTGGTGTAACATGGTGTGTTTACACTTTGTCAAGCCAGAAAAGACATAAGGCGATTTCTCAATTGCATACAAAGGTCTGAAGACCATCTGTTCCATCACACAAACATTATTGCACACACACAAATACATAAAGTAAAAACACACACAGTTGTAAACTCACATCCTGCAAAACACCTCCGATTACACAGTCAGCTAGACAAAGTAGATAGAAACAACATATGTAGCATATAACATTAGTCCTTCTCTCCATTAAAAGATTGTTTTTTATAGTAATGTCTGTTTTAGCCATCTGTTATAAGGCTGTGTCTGCTTCCCAAAGAGTGGTTGAGAGGAAGCAAGTGTTAAGACACAATAAAAGTGATTCAGAGCCTGCTATGTGTCCTATTGAATCCTGACTCCTGCCACATCGTGTTGCCAGGCAAAAGGGAGTAACAGTGTCTTATAAAAGAGAGACAGATGACAGAATGATGAGGGTCGGGGGTAAGGGTAATGAAAACACAGAGGTGAGAAGTGGCAGAAAAATGTGTTTACAATAATGAGACAGTTTGCTACTGAGAAAACACTATTAAAAAAAGAATAAGAGTAATAATTGTAGGCTGTTTTGGTGTAGGTCTAACAACACAAATAAATCTATTGCATAAGTATTGATGCTGTTGTAGAATAATATGCATATTATAAACATGAGGCCTGTTTTTATATTGATATTAATCTCCAATAGTTGTGTCTTCAAAAATAACTTATATATTTTACAGTTTACTATTATTTGTAGATCTATTATGATAAGACTTTCATTGGCTAATGCTACACCACATGTACCCTGTAGTCCTTGACCCTCAGCCAAAGACCATTTAAACTCCTTCATGCAGCCACTTTATCTGTAAACACAAGCACACTTGAGTGAGAATCTGTATGCCCGATTTGTCCCTGGGCTGAACCAGTCTGTGCGGCCCATTTGTATGGACTGTATGCCTGAGTGTGTCCATGCTAAAAGCCGACACATCCCTGTCGTTGAAAGCAAAATCAATTTTCTACAGACAGTAAAAGCCTCTGTCTTTCTGTCATTCACTGGGCTTTAGTGGGAAAAAGAGTAGAAAAGGATGGTTGAAGCAATAGAAACATGAGTGAATGAATACATTACATTGCATTATACTGTTTGTATGCATTGTAGAATTTTGGTTAAATAATCACATCTATGGGAGACATAAAAAATTTAAATGAAACCCCAGGAGTAAAAAGTAGGGCAGATGTTAACCTTAAGTGTTGGGGAATCTTAGGGGACAACAAGGGGAGGCTTCAGGTTTTCAAAGTATCATGCCGACTGCCATGTGTTAAAAATTAATGCCGGTTAACTATCTTTTTCAAAAAAGATTCTAAAAAAAATATGTCTGCAATTTATGAAATGTGTTCCAGGGCCGGCTAAGTAGAAACAGATTTGTGAAACAGAAGAAAAAAAAAAACTTTCCCCTTCACCAGCGCTTCTCTAAAAAACACTACTCTCTGTGCTTTTGACTTTCCTTCCTCCTTGCCCTGCAGGAGAATATGTTTAAAGACAGGGTTTAGTCCCATCTGGTGAGCAGGAGCCGGTGTGACCTCGCATCAGGCCATTTCCAGGTCTGACAGTGTGTACCGGTGTGACCAGGGTTTGCTAATGGCTTTGAGTGGCGGAAAGAAGAATATGGCTGCAGGCAAAGATGGCAGAAGGATGACACACGCACACGCACACATACACACACACACACACACATACACACACACATACACACACACACACACACACACACACACACACACACACACACACACACACGCACACAAATACACGGCCAAACAACTGTTCCAGATCAGTGACAGCTCTCGGTTTCATTCTTCTAAACTTTAGACAATTTCTCTTTGCAGTGTTATACCCAGCACAGCCTCCTGAGTCCTCGAACAAAAAGAAGACAGCCATCTCCGCATTCGAAGAAAAATAGACTTGACAAACGAGAATTAAACATCATTAGTGTGTAAGCTTTGCTCACACACCAGTCGAATATAAACATCAAAGACACAGGGGCTCCATTTTTTATTTCTCTTCAAAAAAAAATACTTTCTGCATGTGTTATTAGACTCATCGAGCAGTAAAAAATATTTTAAGAAGCAAAACAATCACACATTGAGTTGTAATTATCTTTAGGACAATAGAGAGAATACTTATTGGCGTAATACAGATGGTTGTATTAGATTTCAACTAACATTAAAACCAATTTTCTAAGTCTTCTTGCTCTGGGAGACATGCTGTAAATTTGGTTCCACAATGCCAGACATCACTCTCCTTTGCACCTCCCACAGCCAGTGAAACATCACCAGCATTTCTCTCTCAAACCACTAATGACACCAAAATAGTTGTGTTCCTCATAAACACATATGTGCGCTGCTGCAGTACACACCGAGGCTCAGACTGAGCCTAAGCGCTCTCTGTGCTACAGATGGATGCCACCACTCTCTCTGGAGCCGTGCCAGCGCCAGCTAGTGAACAGCTTGGCTGGCACAACGCTGCGTGTCTGCGTGCCTGCAGAAACAGTAGCAAAATAGCCCAGCACAGATGGGTGGCCAAAATCACCCCTCTTTCCACACACACATATGCTGCAGAATAAAGACACAAACATGCAGTGTCTTGGTTCTGCTTAAGTGTTGTGGACCCGGCACACGTGACAGTCACACAGCTGCTTCCTAAGTGCACACGTCCACACACACACACACACACACACACACATCTGGGTTTAGTTTACACTTCCTGTTTTAGCCATGGCCACACTTACCACCCACATACCACCATAGCTTCTGCACAAATATATGCATTCCTTGACAAACACACACAGTACACAGTGACACTAATACAGCGCTTTATTCCTGCTTGTCGTTCAACCTTGCTTGTATCTACTTGTTTTTCGCACAGAGCAAAAACATTAAGGCATTCAGCTGGAAAGACTCCAGTGTTGGCAACCTGCCAGCAGAGGCCTATAGATCAGCGTGATCATAGAAGTGTGTTAAGACACATTGTTGTTTAATGATTTGACAATGAAATTAAGACATGAAAGCTTTGACTGGAACAATGGAACCAACAGAACATAATTACAATGCAGCTGTGTTCAGTGGGAAGTGTTTTAATCGCTTATGTTATGATTTGAATTCTTGTGACAGGCAGTCTTTGTCTTTTAGCTCTCCATTAATACACTTCTGAGATATGGCTAGTTTAAAAAGGACACTCTTTCTGAATCAAGCAAACTTTGCCGCGTGTGTGAGGCAGGTGGCTGACCGGCTGCCAGTCAGTCAATGAGCTTGGGCGGCTGGCAGCAGGTACCCTCACCCCGGTACATAGGGGAGAGCATGGTGGCTGCCGCTGCCAACTGTGCACCGCGTTGCTGTGCCAGCTCTGCCAGGCTTGTAGTGTCTGTGCCAGTGCCATCTGGGAGGAACAGCACATACAGTGAATCTGCTCAGCTCAGAGGGCACGGTCACACACACATGCATGGCTGCACAAATGACAGCAAGGGCACACACATGCTGCATACATGCAGCAAATATGCATGGTATAAAAGACACACACATATGGGCACAGCCGGCCACTGACAGCTCACCATCTGCCCCTGACTTCTCTCTCTTCTTGTTCCTCTGCCCTTGTTTTTTGCTTTAAAAAACTCTCATTCCCCTTCTTCACATTTTCTCATAAGTCTGATCTTCTTGGATGGATTTGAACTCATTTCATTTTACTTGAGACCAGTCTTGACTCTACTGATATCCTCTCCCGGCCTTCCCTCACAAAGAGCATACTGGCCCATAAGACTATGGATATTCACTATTTATTTTCTCTGATGAAGACTAAAATATGGTATTAGTTGAAAGGTCTTTTTCAGGTTACCGGTAATGAAGTTGACAGATGGTGTAGATCTAGTTTGTTCAATTCTCAGATGAAGCCAGGGAATACAGGTAAACTCAGTGCATACTCCAACATGCATGTAGACATAAATATACAGTGTGCGCGAGCGTGTATATCAAACACAGTCGGCAGGAGAGAGTAGGAAAAGGTTTTGAGAACAGTGAGATAAACCTTCATCTCAGGTGTATTACGCCGTGAGACGAGCAGACAAGGAGCAGCTCAGGAGGATAGACGTGAGGCAAGGGAACAAGGAGAAAAGTAAATAAAAAGGATGAAGAGAAGAAATGTGGAGAGGTAATGAGAGTTCAGAAGCATGGAATTCACTTCAAAGCAAAGCCAAAGCAGGTCACAGTCTTTACCAAAGACTTGCCTTGGGTGAAGCGCTCTCTCATATAGTTTTCATTTTAAATCTTTATGAAAGTGTTTGAGAGTAGGCCAAACGAAGGACACAAGTGGTCAACATGCTGCCCTTAAGGGAAATTCACATACACACAATTTTCTCTTTGTCTCGTACATTAATAATATTATGTGCATTTTATTAATCATTGTTACTGCTTTGATTTCAGTTAGACTTTTATTCAAGGGCTTAACTTTGTTTAACCCTCAATAACTGTTTCTGCCACTATTGTTTATTCCATATTCCACCATATCAAACAGCATCAGAAGAGCTGCCTGTAAGCACTGCTCCCTCCTGTTATTGTAGCTCTCCACAGCTTCCTTCTCATTTAGTTGACCTCCTCTGGTGCTTTCTGCTTCTGGCTCTCTTTATCACTTCCATCCATTTTCAGCTGCGTCCTTATAACTCCCCAGCATCTCAATCCTTCTCTCGAGCTAGAGACCCCCTCGCTACCTCCACCCCCGTCCCTTACATACTCCACACGCTCTGGCAGCGGCAGCTTCATCACAAACAAAGAAAATCCATTTGGAGCAGTTGTCTGCTGCTTTGCTGGCCTCCTCTGAACTCTCTCTCGAGTCCAACTGTCCCACATCTCTTCACTTTATCTTTACCATCTCCTGGCTTCTCTCTCATACAGCCCTAATATTCTTTCTGTGTTTTTATTGTTACTTCTTTCACAATTTACCGGATGCAGTGACCTCTGGATGGTTGAAAAATGTTGCTGCAGTAATGGTTTGGGGAAAAATAAAAATTGTTCAGAAATGTTCAAACCCTGGCTTCATAGGTTTGTTTGGAGTAAAAGTAATTCACCGTCAGTGTCCCACTTTTTTTTCCGGAAATACAGCAATATTTCCAAATGTGACTTTGGATGATGAGATGTATAATATTTCCCACTAACCTTTAATTAATGAAGAGAATCCATTCACAGCAGTGGACTGACAAAGTAACACTGCACTACATACTGTGGTTCTGATTTCTTTTTCATACTCCCTTCTTTCTTACACTCTAATGTTATCTTCTTTATATTTTCACCTCTCCTTCCTCCCTCTGCTGCTCTCTTTTTCGCTCCTTCTGCTCTGCCATCATCACAACATCTGATTAACATATGTCTCAGCTTTCACTCCCTGTCAGCTCGCAGGCCTCTGCACACATGCATGCCCACACACACCCTGCACACAAGGTTCACAAAAGTACCCAGGCACTCAAATCCGCTCTTTACCTGTATTTATACCATTGTTTGACTGTGTGAGGATAAGAGACAAAGCATCTATAGTGCTATTGCCAGCCAACAAGCTTAGTGTTCCCTGGTGAACCACTTAAAATGCCAGTAATGGAGGATAGAGCAAAACGCAGGGACGAGATGGAGACAAATGAGAGGGAATAGCTGTGTGTGCTGATAAACAACAGCAGAAGCTCTGGCAGCTCCTCAGGGACTCATGGACCTTAAAATTTACAACAGTTCAAATGCATGCTATCTACTCTGACTTCTCTTCCATTGTCAGACACTGATACAGTGGACTGAGCACAGACAATAGTAAACAGTGGACAGAGGGGTCAAGGGCAAACAATAAGAATGAAAATAAAACGTTTGAATCAATTATTTTGATTACACAGAGCCTTGCCAAGCTTCATTTGCATCAAATAATGCCCTCAATAATTCAAAGGGTTTGTTTTAATGAGTGAACAATTTCAAATGACAATTTTTCAAGCAGTCTGAATAAGAGGCACTTGATTAAATATAATCTTCCATGTCTTCTATGAACCACAGTATTAAAAAAAAAAACACTTTTGCTACATCTAAGGGTATTAAGAAATAAAATGTATTTGTGGGGCAGAAGTATACCATAAATGGTCCCTGCATCCTGCTTCATAAATGCAGTAGTAATTTACAGCCCATTAGCTTCACTAGCTATAGGTGCTGGTCATGGTTCCTGATCTTTTTTCCAAAAATTTCAAATTTCAAATTCAAAAAAAGATTTTCCGGCGCCATAAGTTCACAGTTTCAGTGAGTTAACTGATTTATGAACAATATTTATGGGGGTAACAGTCAATGCCAATGAACCTAGATGGGAGCTATTTTTTTTTTTATACCCGATATGGATTTATTGGCACACTGCTAAAGTGAATTTGTTTTTTGAATCGAAGCGTTGCTGGATGCTACAGCCTCTTAAAGTCATTTGTTCTCAGTCCTCTGTCCCAGATTGCCTGGATTTAGTCCCACGTTCAAGATTTCATCCTCAACCAAAAAAAACATGTAATCGCAGCGACAGACGTAGGCAACCAAACAGATACTTAAGTCTATGTGTTGCCAAAAACACATAATCCAGCAACAAAAGCCTCTCAAAACTGTGCAGCCAAATTGTGATGATTGTTCAAAACGGTCGATGTTTTGTAATAGCTATAATTTCGCTGGTTGGTTATAATAGCATTGCATGTCATTTCAACACTCTTGTTAAAATGATAGTAACAGGACAAATACATCCAGGATACACTGCAATGGAACACTAAAAACTGTATGGGATAGGAGTCGTGCTGTGTAAAATTACTCTCTCTCTCAACATGTTTGTGTTTCTTTTTCAGGTTTTAAACAAGTCAACTTGTCTCCAAGGCGCTTCGCTGTGACGTTAAGTCTGCCTCATTATTCATCACAGTGCTATGTTTTCTTTGTTGCCTCCAAAACCTGTCCTTCACCACCTATTCACACTATTAAAGACTTGTTGTCAGTACTTGGGTTAATATATGTGCTTAAATTCAAATCAGCTAAATAGGCTCTCTGCATTCAGCCACATTAACACACTGAATAGTCACACAATGCTGATGAGGCGAAAATGTTTAGCAGGTTTCAATGGAGCGCAAAGATGTTTTGTGCAGAGCTTATCATCGGGTGTGTGTTTGAAAAGGGGTGAAGGGCGTAGGGGAGTCACTGGCCAAAATAAAAAGGAAGGGAGTGACTTTTTTGTGGAAGACTTGATAAACTCAATGGAGCTTTGGACGGCTCACTCAATGATAAGTCAATGAGGGGAACCTGAATGAAACACACACCAACATATGTTCACAAAGAGGACACTCATCTGTTCTCTACCAATCAGGAACTTATTAGTTACACACTCTTTTTCTGTTCTCAGCATTTCAGCAAAGATTAAATGAGGGTATTTTTCCTATGTCTCCCTGTAAAAGCATTGAGAAACATTTACTTTACAACATGACATAATATTTCTTCCCATACTGCCAACAAAAGAACTGAGACTCAATGGCTTTGTTTCTTCTTCCATTTGTCATTTGTCTTCAAGAAGATATTTTTCCCCACACTTACTAATTTCTCTGTTGCTTTAATTTGATCCTTAAAACAAACAATTCAAGTTGAATAAAAAAATAGCTATTTTTCTGATTATATCAGGCAGATGCTATAAAAAAGCATGAGCTCTAAAATAGATAGCTGTGGCAAATCTAATCAGACTTAAACTTTTCAACATTATTCACTCAAAAGCAGCTTTTTTGCAGAATCCAGAACAGAACCAGAACCAACACTAACTCTATCCCTGAATCTTGTCTTAAACAAATTGTAGCTACTCTTACCCCTGGAGCAACCATTAGCCTCCTAACCATCCTACTGAAGGTCTCCTGAGTCCTGTGAGACTGCCTCTGCCCACTCTGAGTGAGCATGGAAACAAGCTAGATATGAAAAAGGAAATACAATGTGTTTTGTACAGGCAGGCTGTAGTCTACACATACCAACATCTAACCCCAGCTGGCATGCTCTCTCCAACTGATGTGAATGTGTGCAGCACCCACCCTGCACCACATAGTTCACACCCCAGTGGAGACCATTAGTGATTCACCACCAGCCGCATCGAAAAGACAGTCTGGAAGAAAACACAGTGTTTCGAGAGTAGTAAGGGGTTGGGTAAGAGACAGAATCACAGAAGAAGGATGAGACACGAATGACAGACTGATATACAGACACACAGATGGGAAGATAAATGGACAGATCTTCTGGCAGTGGTACACAATGCTGAGAGAAACAGGAAAAGGGAACATCAGGGTGAATGTTTGGAGTCTTTCTCTACACGACTTTCTCTCCTCATCCTGCTCTCTCGTCTTTTTCCACAGTCAAAGATGGCCTCAGCGTTAGTGCAATCTGACGTAACGTGCCAGAAACTGAATCTTAATATCACATGGCGTCATACCCCTGCGATCAAAACTCAAGAAAAAATCTGCTTAAAATCTGGGGAGGATATGTCAAACTTTAAGATAGTAAAAACTAACTAGAATTTGATGAAGAGGTGCATCTATCAGTAAAGGTGGGGCAAATGCTCACTGATGGCTGCATGTGAACAGCAGCTCGACACAAAGAGAGGCTACATATGAGGGCCCAGGTTTAGTGCATGAATGTGTCGATGGAAGTGAGAAAAAGATGAACGAGACCGCAGCTGAAACAGTGCAATCAGTGTGAAGAAAAAAAGCAAGCGCGCAAGACACTCCCCATGTGTGCGGCAGGTCCCCAACCATCTGGACACTACCCCCCCACCCCCCATTCCCTTCCTCTCCGCTGCTGCTGTTGACTGGTGCGCTATTCATGGCGGACCCAATTCACCTTTCACTGTGTTACGCCCGTTCGACACAATACATGCTAATGAGGTAGAACAAATTACTTTTTTGCAAGGGGGAATGTATACACAACTGTGTGTGTGTGTGTGTGTGTGTGTGTGTGTGTGTGCTGTGAAAGATGACTGAATTCTTCCAGTCTCAGCTGCTCGCTACCAAATCGTTCGTCTAAATGCTGCTATAACTGCGGTTAGTAATTATGTGGAGACATAAACAACACATGTTGTTACATGTTGTGGAAATATGGGAGAAGATAGCGGCATATAATATGAAACAGTAAAAGATCACTACATCTTTGGTGATGTGACATGAGAGTTATGTGGATATATTTATTGCTGTGATTTTATTTAGCTGAACGCATTGTGAGCACATCTTTGGAGTCCAAACATGACCCGGCAAAGTAAGTTGGAGAACAATAATAGAAGAGATATCACAAACACCTACACAAGTAACTTCAAAAGGTAGTTAACGGGTTAATGTAATATAATTATTGATAAATGTATCTGTTAGGGACCTCAATGATATCCAGAAAATCTACCAAATGATGACAAAAGTGCACTCCCTCATTTCATTTGAGCCCTGACCAACCTCAGCTCATGCCATAAATCCTGCTCACAAACAGCCAGCTTCCATTTATCCAGCAATGAGTGGCTTGGCCCAGTTCCAATCTGATGTGCTCACCACTGATAAAGTGGAAAGGTGGCTGTCAGCTGCACACACGGCACAAGAGGCAGTGTACATTTCTCTGTAGCACCCGTGACACCGGATGAATGGGGCACTTGATTTGTGGCAACACTAGACAAGACGGCACAAGTGACATCGAACAGAGACGTGAAAAAAGAGGAAAACAAAACAAGAAAATGTTGGATTGACAGAGGAGAGAGGAGGCGTTTATGAAGAGAAACAGAAGAAAAAATGTTGCAAGGCTGACAGGATGACTTACAGAGCCAAGCTGTCATTGTATAGTGTATATTTCACTAGGTGGCGCTAACAATACATCTGAACACCTGCCAGCTCACTCCATCTATCTTTTTTCTCCGACAGTGACTCACAGTGACAGGCTCCTTTGTCAATTGCACCAAGTCGTTTAGCGCAGAGAAAACCATGAAATGCAAAAGGAGAATCTTAATTGAGAAAATTTGTTACATTATTTTATTGAGGTGTCAAAAAGTAAAGGACTTTTTTCTACCATCCATCAGCAATGCAACAAATTCTGTTTAACAACAAAAGCAACAGTGAAAGAGTTTAAATCACGCCACACCTCTCCAAAATCAAATTTTAAAACACCACAATCTGATATATAACTGTCAGGTCAAAATATCTGTAAAACTCTGCTCTAATGGAAGCGGTGCCACAGTTCCTTTAACTCGTACAGCAACAGGAACCAGGCCGTTCCTGGCTTCCCTCCCTGCCCCCGGGGTCCAGGACCCAACCCGACACTCCACACAATAGACCGGCAGACTGAGAGGAACCGCCGGGCGTCCAGAGATAGCCCCACTGCCTCAGGAACCAGAAAGGGAACCAGAAAGAGAGGAACCAGGGAGGAAGGAGGGAAGGGGGGTTAGAGGATGGGAACCCGGGGAGCCAGGGTGTGGATGGTTGGCTGGTCAGGATGTCTGTGACGAGAGTCGGGACACTGTGCAGTTTTGTTCCAATAAGAGTAAATTGTTCGTACGGGTTACAAGGTCAATTTCCAAAACTAGGGTTATGTTTGACAAACAATTATGTCATATTGATCTCTTTCAATTTATAATGTAAACTATAACATAATATAATAATAATAATATTATATAATATAATATAAAAACACTGCCAGTTTAATATACACAATGGCACTTTTCATGAGTCTTGTGTATTGTGTGATGACCCCTGTTCAGTCCACGCTAACAGTTCATCCTGATGCATGAGGACTAAAGCGGCGAGTGGAAGATGGGAACTAAAACCAGAACAAGAGAAAGAGCTCTTGTCCTCCTGACCAGGCCTGATCCCTGCTCTACTTTAGTGGAGGTGGTGGTTGTGGTGGGTTGGGGGGGTCTCAGGTGAAACACATACATGTACGAGTACCTGCTGTTTCCATGACAACCACTGCTGAGCTGTCAGGAAGCGCACTTGTACATGCACATACAGTATGGAGACAGGTGAAGGTGAATTTCCTGGAGCTGGACTGAGTTAAAATGGCCACGTAAAGATATTCCAGGGTGTATTATTAATGATCAACAGCGTTTTCACCTCCGACTACTCAGTAAAAATTAGACATCTTTTCTGTCATCTGCTGAGCCACAAACTGTTAAGAGACTACACACCACCAATATTTAAACCATCATCATGTTTGGAACAAAAGGCAAATTCAACAAGTCATTGGGATGTAAGGAACATCAATCCAACAAATCCAATTAATCTGATTGTGCCTCAGAATGAAAAAGCAGTACATTTTTAAACTGTTCTTGTCGCTGGTCAGACTGGAGTCGATGTTTTGTCTCATAAAATACTATCACAAAATATGGCAGGCTCAGACTGGCAATTATCTGAAAAACAAGAAGTGCTGTAAAGCCTGAGACTGTCACTTTTACAAGCATTTTTCTTCCACATACCATGAACACAGCATTTTCCCTACGTCTAAATCCCCAGTTACACTATAATTTTCTATTACAGTAGAGCAGCTATATATAGTGTATGCTGCGGTTTGTATGTAGCGGGTGGTTAAGATTTGCTGTGATGTCCTTCACATGGACTAGTTAAATATAGGTTGACTCATTTCAAGTGATATTTCCAGCATTTGGGATTTTTTTTTTCAGAAAACAGTACCAAGAAAACTCCATAAATAATGTTTTACATCCACTCCATGTTATTTCTTTCTTTTGTCCCTCACTACCTCAGGTCCCTGTGGCTTCTGGCTTCGGTCTGCAGTGGTTAGTCACCCTTAAATATGTCCCCTGCGTTTCTCTCAGCCTCCCATTTGAGTGTTTAAAGGATGCTGCTTTCCAAATGGTGCAGACTGTAGGCTCCACGAGATCACAACTTGGATTTTTCTCACAGTTTGTTGATGAGAACTTGATGTGGGCTCTTCTTTTAAAGTTGCTTGTTAAATTCTTTAAGGTTTTATTAAAAATAATGTAAATACTGATCCGTTTTTTGCTAGCACTGGTTTGGGATCAAATTAACTAAACTAGTGAACTTTGAGTAAACTATGTACCACACAAGCATCAAATACTGAGAAGGGACCACACTGATTTAAAAGCTGGTAATTGGTAATAACAACAAGCGCAGCATGCTTTGGTTAAGTGGCTAAATAACAAAAAGTATGCAAACACATGTTGCGGAATAAAGATTAGTAGAGGTTTGTGATACAATGGAAGGTTTAATAAATGAAGTGTACATTGTGACACGTAGCCGTATAATCCTTTCGTCCACTTATACACAACAGAAACTCTCGTCATGACGTCATTTATGATTGACGTGTCAGTGCTGGTGCCTTGTCTGTACATCCTCTTGTGTGTACGTAGAAGGGGAAGCAAAACTGTGGCAATGTGGTGATAAATGTCAAAAACATATATGATACAGTCATTAAACACACTGTCATACCAGTCATAACACAACTGCATTAAGACATTTAGCTGAATGTTTGTGAATCTATTCCACAGCAATAAACAAATGTAATGTTGAAAATATTTCTCTGGAGTCTCACACAGGACCACCTCTTGTACCTGTTTAACTCCTCAGTGGGACGTGGTAAAGGTGCAGACAGACACCCCGGGGTCCAACTCAAACACATTTCTTTTGACTAAAACATCTTCAAACTAACATCTACACATTACTTAGTCTGCTCACTGGGGAAGCATAAAAGACAGAGCCCCTTAACACTATTATGGAAAAAGTGAAGAGAGAACTATCTCCTTCTCAAAGTGAAAGTTATTACATTTTCTGAATGGTATGACTTTCTAATGGTTAGCACATGTGAATATGTGCACACAGAGAGGGAGCAGTAGTTGAGACTAAGTTAATAGCACAAGCAGAGGGCGAACTGGGAACCTTTTGGCTTATAAAGGATACTTGTTTCTCTACTGCACTGAAAAACAGATGTAGATAAAGAGACATAGGGGGAGAAGACAGATGGGCAAGAAATTACTAACGCTCAGGCCAAACATCTTGAAACATCTGCAAAAAAATTTCGAACCTTACAAGGAAAGATGGATTTATGTTCTCCCCTGGATTTTTATTGCTCCGTGAGAGCCCTTTCTCCCTTGCTTTTTGCAAGACTAAAGAAGTTTTGCTGCAATCTGGAGCTGTTTAAACCCTGGACAAAACTGGGATTCTTCCACAAATGGCTTTATTGTGTCGAGAAGGTAAACATATCCTTGCACTGCAGAAGCTATAAAACTTCCAAGTGTCAGCGTATCAGGAACGTTATCACACAGACTGGACCTGATATGAGGCACTATATAAATGTCAAAGTACATCTTCAAAGTGTGTTTAGACAACCTGTACAAGCAGGGCCCCGCAAACATAATTCATATCACATTTCTAAAAGTGGAGTTGGGTTACCATGGAGACACATCATTTACGCTACAATGAAACGCGCAGCTGAGGATGACATGTCCATATGGCGAGAGTATGACAGAGGGGGAGAACAGATGCTTTGACGAAAGTGCTGTCAATCGCAAATCCATAAGAGCAGCTGGGGTCACGGATGTATATCACATGAGTGTACGTGGTCAAACGTACGTCTGGCTGTGTGTTTAGATTCCAGATGTGGTCGACTCAAGAAGAGGCTTGAGATCACCTTCTATTGATCCACATTTAATCTATCCATCAACACTGAACTTAAACAAAATGGTGCTTTTATTTGCCCCCATTTTCCAAAATCGCACAAGCACTCCTATTTCTTTATGTAACCCCCACTGTCCTTCCCCCTGTCATCACCCCCCTTTCCTCTTTGAACCAATTTCCAAAATGGCCCTTCCTCGTAATAATTGACACTCAGCGTTTATCGTTGAAGACACCTGCTGTCGGTTTGACAACAGCACAATCGCCACGGAGCCAAGTGACCGTCCAACCATTGTCCGATCTCCCCGCTGATTGTGACACTAACTGGCAACAGCTGGAAGCCCTCTTTTGACTACAATACCCATCATGCAAGTCAAATTCATCTACAAAAGGGGAAGAGGCTTCATTATTTTGTCGCAGTTGTGTGAGCAATGGAAGACAACATCTTAAATGCAGAAGTGTGTTAGTCATCCATGCACTCTCTTTTACCACACACACACGAGAACACACTCTCTTCTTCTTTGGCTGTAATTGACTGAACACATCAATACTCGGAGGGAAAAAAACACACAGTCCACTGTCTGCATCTATTGATCTGCCATCTTTCCGTCTTCACTCCTCTTTCTCTCACTCTGCCGGTGGATCTTAATTACACTTCTTTTTTACCAGGCTGCCCTTTTCATGAAGCACACCGTTCCAATCCATACATCAAAATTAATGAGAAGGAACTGAGCTGTAAGACAAATATTGGGGAGTGGGTATACTGCAGTTGTAGGTTGTAGATTATTTTATTCAAAAACAAAAGCAAACAGATGTCTATTTCTGTGTTGCCAATTTATATTTTCATTGAGGAACTGTAGGTCATCAAAACTGAAGCATGACATGCTTGGTCTCTCTCTACTTCCTATGTCTTTGTCTCTGTCAATTTATCTGATTTTCTGCCTGTTCGCTTCTTTAAAAGCTGTCTTTTGCTTTTGTCCACAAGGACAAAAATTACTTTTTTTATGTTCAGGCTTTTATGGACTAGCAGCAACACCAGCCTCTCTATTCTTGTACAACTGTCCTCTAGTGAACTAAGGAGAAAGGGGCTCCTAATCGTACCGTTTTACAGCTCGTATGTCCCATCAATCAAAGCTCTGTGTGCAGTGCATACAGATAAAAGCTGTTAGACATAGAAGACCGGGTGTTGTCCTAACATTTCAAATATAGTTGGGTTGGTTTGGCACAGTTTTGTAACGCCTGAAGAGGCAGCTATAATGCTACATCCATATGGTGTTGAAAACAACTGTCGGCATTAAACATAGAGGTTAAACTGTTTTGATTTGCAGCGTTGTTAATAAATAGCCTACCACAAATTATGAAGTCAGTTTTTGAACATTATAAGACTTTCTGAAGTGAAAGAACTTAACACACTAAATCAGAAAAAGAACATCTTGACATGGGAACTGAAACCATCTGACCACAAATAGATTATAAAATACAACCATATAAATGGCAACATTGCATTTATATAATTAAACTAAATAAATGTTGGAAACCATAGAAACAACAGGCTAAGTTGCACTGTAGGGTCACAGATCAGCATAGCTTTAATATTTATCCCAAATCATTTTAACATTATAGACTTGTCTTGACTACTTTTGTAAAACCTGCTCTCCTGTACCAACCACAAATGTTCCCCACTGTGTAATCTTTAAATGTAAATTGGGTGACGGGTAACATCTCCACTTGGCTTTATAATCACCTTTCCATATCCTAGAAAAAAAAATTTCCCATTCAATACTGTTACCTTTGGCACAGTGCAGGGAGAAACAGACTTTTTGTCATAAATGTATTCAGCTGTCCTTTTGTGCTGCTGTATAGACACCTGCATGTGAACTCTCCAACACACACAGTCACATTCACACAATCTCATCCATTGGCTTATCTTTGGGAATAAGAAAAGGGGCTTGTCAGGATGGCACATTGTTTGTGTGTGTGTGTGTGTGTGTGTCTGTGTGTGTGAGGGAAAGGCAATGTGCATTAGGGCGATTACAATATCAGTCGACTCCAGATGGAGGCAGGAAAATAAACACTGGTGAGGGAGAGCGGGTGTGAGCGAGGGCACAGACGTCACCAGAAACAGTCTAAAGGAGAGATGCTCGATGTGCATGTGTCTGTCTGCGCGCGATACAGTTCGAGAAAGTTAATTAGTGACTCAATCCCAGACTCTGCGCAGTACAGATGTCTGAAAGCCTGAGTGTTAATGCACTGCACATGACTCCTGCGTGTTTTCATCTCAGCACTGAACTATGTGATCCAATCAACTGCGACAACTGATAACCTTGCACAGCTGTCTTCAGTCTCACTAATTAATGACACAGCCATCAACTGAATAAGAAAAAAAGATATAGGCTACTCTATCCATAAATAAGAAAAGATAAGAGATAAGATGAGACTTTATTGAACCCACAGACTTGCACAGCAACTCTCAGGTAAAGTGCAAAAAGTAAAAGAAAGGTAAGCTTGCGATACACAATATAAAAAAGTAAATGACCTACCTTATGAATTAAGTGTATGAGGTTATTGTCCGTAAGTGTGTAATGGCTGGATAAAATCAATTCTAACTAACTGCTTTTGTGATTTATTGTCTGAATGTGTAAACAAACATTGGTGTGCATGTAACCTAAAATAATTTGGATTTTGTATGACAATTCAAATGAGGGAATGAGGACATTTCTAAAGGTGTATCCAACATAAACTTACACTAAAAGATTAGCAGGAAGTGCACTGAAGGCCCATTTGGTAAGACCAGAGAAACTTTATTGAAGCTCAGGTCATTTTCCATTGCTTCTCTTCAGAAGGACAAATAAACCAAAATATCCACAAACGCTGGCCTCTCTATTTTTGATCTCACATAACTCTAGGTTAAAATCCTCTTGTCCATTAAAACGTTCCCCATTGGCTTGTTCTTCACCTCTAAAAGTCTCCTGTGATCTGGAGTAAAAACACAAACAAGGCCAATAAACTAAAGTTTGTCATGCTCACTGTTGACTTTGACCTTAAATAAGTCCCTGTAAAGGCCAGTTCACAACTACAATAAAACAAAGACCTCTAGCTTTTGTAAGTACACACACATACCTGCAAGTCCTTTTATACCACTGCTGCTCTTTCATGGGTGATGAAATTCAATAAGCAGTGAAGAGAACTGCCCTCTCGCTGATAACCATCAATGGGGCTATTGATCTCAGAGCGCATGGGTGTGTACGCCGGCACACGCGCTTACACACACCGATTTCATCTATAATTCACACTGGGACTTGAAACAGACGCCTAGGAATAATCAGTACATCTAAAAGGAGTGTGTGCAGGAGTGCAGTGGTCTATCATCTTAAAATATTGAAGAAAATTGGTAGATCTAAAACAGGAGAATGGTGTTCCTGTTAGAGCTGACTTCAAATTTATATCATGAGGAACTGGCCATTTTCTTTCATTATGATTAATGAACAATTGTTTTCTTGTTGTTTTCTTTCCTCCTCGTTTCCGTTTGCCGTGTTACTATTAAAGCAGTTATTTTTATAATTGCTCAGTGGTATTATTAAAATAAAAGTATTACCTTCTACTTCTTAAACAAAAGGAAAAGGGTGTTATGGATTTAGCTGGCATGCTAACTGGGTTGATTCACTTGGCTCATTGGAAAACAAACCTGGATGCCATCCAAACAACTGTGTCATACCTAAAAGAAGTGCTAAGCAAATACTTCCCACTTGGTGCTGTAAAGGACAGTGTTTTTGTGTCTGTTTTAAAATAATACCATTTTCAGTCACACCTCTATGAAGGACGTTTTGTAGGAACATTTTTCTTTTTTTCACTTTAACTCCATCATAAAATTGTCTGTTTAAGGTGAGATTAAAATGGCTGCCATTATTTTTGAGAGCGGTCCGTGTCTGCGAGCAGCAGTCTGATGTGTTTGACCCTGGAGCATCAGTCTGTGGGCAGGGGGGGTGGGAACAGGTGTGAGGCTGGTGGCAGATGGCCCCTGGATGCTGCAGAGCCTGGACCACAACCACAACATTAATATAAGGCTGTTTATCCAGGGGATGCACCAACACACATCAATGGTAACCAGCAAACAGCACTTATCATTTATGCTGCCTTCATCAGCCGCTTTGTTTACCTTTCATTTGCTCCTCTGTGTGTGTCTATGTGGTCTTTATCTCTGCAAACACGCACTCTAGGTAATAGTCTTTTCAGTCAACTTCAATGAAAGTCCCAGTGGTTAAAGAAAAAAAAAAAAAAACATATGCCATAATAAAGGATGGACACTGTGACCAATTTGAACACCATGGCCACTGCAGTAAGGCTCGCTGGATAAATTTAATGTGACATGTTCATAAATGCACACATCACCAGCCTTGTTCTGAGCTTTTTATGAATACACCACTATAGTCGTGAAGTTATTAGAAGGGTGAATTTAAATAAATACATTTCACAACCACTTTTTGGTGCCTAAAGCATTGGGACTCAGTGAAAAATGTTTGCAGATATTTGTCTCCTTACACAGGCATTGAGACCAAGCCCTCTCATTTCTTAGCTGGGTTATCAAAACAAAAACATTCCCACTGATGTAAAATATAGCCCATACCCTCTAATCTTAAATGCCTTGCTTCTACTTCATTTGCAAGTTTGACTTTACATGGTCAATGCTGAAAAAGACAGTTTCAGGTCTGGAAGATGTTTTCATATACAAACTGGGAAACCCAAAGTGGCCACATGCTTCCCAGGACTAAAGAGAAGTGGGAAAGGAGGAAACGAGCAGCGAGGACAGCTCTCAGCTAAGACGCACTAATCACAGGCTACTGATTCCCAAATTTCCCTCTCCAAGAAAAAACACTACAGTCCAAATCACAACACTGTAAACACATCAATCAGGTCGGTATGTTGATTGTATACTACTTTATAGTAGTTGTCATCAGATGCTATTATAGAATGCGTTTCATTTCTAGACCACTTTTTTGCTCTTAGACAAAAAAGAAATATATCTAAAAGTATGCATTTGTGCCTTCTGTGCATTAACATCAGATACATAACATCAAAATGAAAAATGGAAATGGCTGTAAAAGCATTCTTGTTGGTGGAAACTACATATAGCCACCAAATAATATCAGACAGTAATTAAAATTCACTGTTTGGAAACTGTTGTTTGATTGAGGCTTCCTTTGGAAGGTGGTTCAACATGCTAGTGTTCCCTAAAACAGTTCCAAACAGTGTTCTCCGTCTTGTTTGTAAAAAGGGCTGAATCATGGTTGATCCTGATTGTCTTTAAATACAAAGTGAAATTTTACTGGGGGAGTGTTGACTGAAAACATGTTGTATATTTATACAACTATACATGGAATTTTTGAAGCCCCCCTCAGCTTTGAACATTAAAAGACACACATCACAAGTGGCCAGTTGTAGGTATAGCCTTCTAAAGCCTATGCTCGCCGGACTTTAAACGTTTTCGAAAATTAAGGTTTCATTTAAAATCTAGCCTAAAGCTCAAAACAGTGATAAAAAGAGGGCACTTACACTGAAAAGAGGCAGAAATTCCCACCATGCGGCACGCTGATGTGAGAGGGCTTAATAATTTCCAGTCCGGGTTTGAGTCCACGCTTGGTCCCCTTCGCAGATGCACGGGAGCCGGGGAAACAAGAACCACAGTCCGGGCACAGTCTCCCAGGACTGCACACTTTAAACAAACAGCCAAAACAACTCGTAAAAGAAGAATGACGTGGACGCTTGAGAAGTGGTCAGTCAGTCGGAGCTTCGGGATGTGAGAGTAGCACAAGGAGGAGAGGAGAAAAGAGATGTAGAGGGAGGATGCAGTCTTGTTTTCCGCCTTTTGTTCAATCCTTCCAGTTGAATTAAAACATTGGTGTTGTTTTCTCTAAGAAAGCCGTGAGTTTAATTCGCGCGCATACAGCGTACGTGGCCGTGGTCCGTGTCTTGTGGCTGTGTGTCGACTCGGTAGGCGCCGTGGAAAGGAGTAACTGCGCTCTGCCTCCAGTCGGCGGTGCGCAGCGGAGCCAGGTGGCGGGGGGCGTGGCCTAGCGAGCACCAGGAGAAGGAGGGCAGAGAGCGCATCTGTGTGTCCTATAACAGGTTAGAAAACGCACTGCAGGGTCAAGTGAAGACCAAACGTTTTCACTGTTTTGATTGTTACTGAGGTTATTGTCATGTCAAGCTCTAACTTTATGCTTTTGTTTGTAAAGTGCATGAGCTCATGAGCTGTAGGAATGTGGATGTCCTGCTGGGAGAAAGGAGAAAAGGAATGTTGTTTCTGGCTGCAAAAATGAAAATGAAAATCGAAGAAGACAGTCACAAGTTTCAATGTTTTGTAATGCTATAAATTGAGCATTCTAGCTTACTCTTTTGTTTTTATCCTGACCCCCAAAAATGAAAAACACAAAAATTTGCACATGTTCCAAACACATTGTGAAATTCTTCTTTCTCATCTGGACACACATGCTGAAAGACAGACAGCAGCAAAGTGCATGGACACAGAAGCAGCCAGCTGTTTGTCTGATATGTGTATGGACATAAGTAGGCCTGTGTGATACATGTCTGCACAAACACCCACACACTCGTGCCCTCTCTGACTGTCTCAGAGCTGAAAACGGCACAGGCAGCTTGGTCTGCAGTAACCTAAGGCAAACACTTTCCCGGACCATCTGGAAGTCATCTCACCGCTGAGCCAGTGAAAGCACAGAGCAGAAGTTACGTTTACAACTGGCTGATAACAACTGGTCCACTTGAAGTGCTCAGTGGAACAAGTCATGCACCATAGACTGTTCATAACATCTCATAAAACATTCCACTATGTTCCAAGGGCACAGGTTTGGAGTATGACTTTTGTTAGTCATTAGGACAAAAAGCCAAGAAGGGACCTTTTGCAATTTCCAAAAAACAAACAGGTTTATTTTATTTTGCAGTGTAATTTATATATTTATATAATCCATTTATATAATTCATGGCATCACTGCAAACGTCCCACATATCAAGCTGAGCTGCATTCCATACTTTATTTTACAACAACAAAAATATAGTAAAGAAACTTAACTTATACATAGACGTTTTTTTATTTTATTTATTTAAGATATAGTTTTGAACTGTTTTGGATTAATCAACAGCAACTCTGCATTAGTCATTTGTAAATCTGTGTCTGAATTAGTGCATTTCCATTGTTTGAGAAGACAGCCCCTCCCACTGCTACAACCTGAAACACATCAAAGAGGACAACACTGCAACTTACAGTATGTTACAATACAACCCCAGAGTTGAAGTAGTGACTTTAAATGAGCATACTTTTTTATATAAGACATGGCAGTTGTTGTTTTTTTTATTATTTTTCTTTAGAAATGTTGCTCTGCTAATCTCAAGTGTTATTCTTAGTGGGATTTTCAAATGTGTCTACCCTAACCCTAACAATCTGATCATCCTCAAACCTACAAAAACACTCCTAACTTTTGTCTATTGCCTTATGTACTGAGAAGAGTTAGTGTACTATCAACCCAACAGTGCTTATTGTTCCCTCAGTGCATTCTCTGTGGGGAAAAGATGATGCCATTAATAGCAATTCTTAGCAACAATGCCATTGTGCATTACATTCTTTGACTTTATCTTTCCTTCTCTGCTGCTCAGTCTTATCCCGGATTCACTGGTGTGCTCTCAAAGGGAATATGGACATATACTCTACTGCGCTCTCACGTCCACATAGGCAGCTGGCTGTAGATATATGTGTTGAATCGATAGAGATGGATTAAAATGGGGAAGAGTGGAAGGTCTACAGTATATGTAAGCTCTGCTTTATATGTCAGAGTTCAGTGTGGACTCCCCAAAATCCCCATAAAATCCCCACATTCCAAACCCAGCAGAATAATGTATTCATCAAGATTATTTTAACAATAAAATAATAAAGGGAGCAGATCATAAAGGTAATGTTGATATATTTTACATTATCTTGGCTGATTGTATTGTTAGCCAAGTGCAGTTCAGGCAACACTGTGCCCACTTAAGCTGTGCAACCAACGCATTTGCAAAAACTTGGCTGAAAGGTTAGGAAGGTGTCCGTCCTTGTGTATTTGTGGTCCGTTCTCTGAGAGCAACTTCTCTCATGACAATCACAGTGAAACATCTTGACAGCCGGAGGCAAAGGGATAGGCGTTGAGGAAACCTGCAAGGGAAAAGAGAATAGGCCAATGATCCGTGTGTGTGTCCTGTGATAACGGTGCGTGAGAGCAGGAAGCACACAGTGGCTGTTTTTGCTGCAGGGGTTCCTGGAAGTCAGCCGCCCAGTGCATTGGGCGACATGCAAAGGCACACACACACTCACAGGATACCTCGCCTCTGAAAGGGAAAAACATGCTGCGTCCGATACATGTGCAGACAGACGAGCAGACTTCCTGCATTTTCCCACCTACTGGGCGACCACCTGTAACACACACTCAGACTCATTATACCTTTGTGTGACACCAACAATAACATATATCAAAAAGTTGACTGTAAACAAGTGCCACGGGAACCCCTGTAATTATGTGGCATCTGATCCACATTGCCCAAGGGCACGAGCCTGCGTTAACATCCTCGACACCTCTAGTGACAACAGAATGAAGAGGGGAAGTGGTGTTTTCTGAAGAGGAACATTAAAGACACAGGTCAAGTGATGCACAAGTGGGTGACCTGCTAACTGCACACAGCTATGGTGCGTCTCACATGAGCACATATGGCACCCCAAATGCTCTGTGGGTTGATAGATACCTGTAGATGGGTGGAAATAACCCACCACATCTTAAACACCTATAGTAGCATGGTTTTAGACGCCAGAGCCACAAGACTGTTTAAGGCAGCGTTAAACTCAAACAAATTACTGTTAACTTTTAGCATTTTTAAAATAAGGATTTTTGAAAAACTGTACATGTTGCTTTGGACTTTTATTCTGATGTTCTATCTCAAATGTCACTAAATTGGAATCTGTTGGATGGAGATGCTTTGGGATTCATTTGTCATTACAACGATCAATAACTGTATGGGATTTAATCACAGCTCTTACACTTTTAAAAAAACTAAACCCTAATGCTCTATGTTCCCTAGATGCTTTATGTTCCAGGTTGGATAAATCTATCCATCTATCCATCCACCCACATCTCTAGTGCGTCCTGCTATTTTGTAGTATTAGTCATGCACTGCTTTTACACAATGTTGTAAGAAACTAATGTACATTATAAACCTGACAATGGAAAAGTGTTGATATTATAAATTCTTTCTTCAGAAGAGTTTGCAGAGATGATAACTGTATTTACTTCTTATATATGTTTCTTTTAGGGTCTGTCTATGAATTGCTAGAAATTCCTTAAGAAACTCAAGTACGTCCAACTCTAATGTTCAAGTGAGCAGGAAGCCTTATACGGTGGAACAGGAGGTGAGGAGGTTGATGGGTGTATACTGAAACGTTGGACTCATGTTCCACGGTTAAAGAAGAAGGCATACATTTAAAAGCTCTGGCACTGGATATGAAGAGATGTGTAATAGAGATTTGTACTGTGTCATCCAACGTCCACATTCAGTGCTGGAGATTTACAGCACAACATAACACAATATATGTATAATAGACAATTCAATACTTTATAAAACCCACAAAATATGCACATTTTTCCTCCACAACAGTTTAACATGTGACATTGATATTTTTTCATCCAGAAGTTTTCTTTTCAGACTGAAAACTCATTAGGACAGAAATGTAAAAGCTACTTTTTTAAGGTAACTTTGTTATAACAGATACAGGAAATGGCTGCAAGGAAAGTCTTTTTTCAAGACATCTCAAGTTTAATTAGTGCTAACAGCCTCAAAATTAATTTCTAAATAAACTGTTTTCTGCTTGACTTTTTGATTTCTTGATTGTTATTCCCAATGACATTTAAAACCTACTGCAATACAATTACTATAGTAAATCACTAAATCACTATTTAATAACAACATCTGTGAATTAAGATATTATAACATCACCAAAAATCATGGAACCATACAGAGATATTGCACTTAGAAATAAAGACAGCACTGCATGATGGGATTGCACCGCACTGCAGCATCTTCTACAGGTAGTGGCTGGAGACAGATCTTGCTCACTGGGGTATTATTCACTTCAACACGCTGTCTGGCTAAGAGGACAAGAGAAGAATTAAATAGACAAAATGTAGAGATTCTCAGTCATCTGGGTCATCACAAAATAAAAAGGATAACAAAAGCATCTGTTTGAAGGTTTGAAGAGAAATGGTTTTGTATGTCAAAACTGACGATCCTTGCCTTCCTCAGTGAGGATGTAAATATGTAAATGAGTCTTTCTAATTTCCATTGAACACCAGCTACATCTCTTGAGTGCTCACAAACCCAGTTTAAGTTAAAGAGCAGACAGTTGCTGTTTCTTAAATCAGTTCTGCTTTACTTGCATGATAACTAGGGAAATTAATGAATGGGAATAGTGTGTTTATATGAACTAAGTTTTTCATTAATTCATTCATTCATTTTCTTTTGCTTGCCCGTGAGGGTTTGCGGGTGACTGGAACCTATCCAGGCAACTTTGAGCCTTAGGCGGGGTACCCCCTGGACAATGGCCAGCAGGGCTGACAGTTATAAACAGGCAGTGACAGACAACCATTCACTCTCACATTCATTCACTGGGGACATTTTAGAGTTACCAGTTGACCTACGCATGCATGTGTTTGGGCGGTTGGAGTAAGCCGGAGTTTCTGGAGAGAACCCACTGTAACACGGGGAGGACATGCAGACTCGTCACAGAAAGGCCGGAGTTGGCTAAGGATGTTCTTCTTCGCTCTAAATCAGAGGGAACTAAAGTGAGGACAAAATTGGCCTGAAAGGGGTTTGATTTGGCTCGCCAGGCGTTGTCATGTATTTTTTGACTGAAATTGCAAACTGAGTACTCATGTAATCTGCAATAACAGTTCAGCATGAAGAGGAGCCAGAAAACACAGGTAACTATAGGACGTCAGAACAAAATAGAGCAGCATACGCAGTGGCACACAGACAAAAGGCATTAAAAACAAACCCGGGAAGAAGAGTATTTATTTTAATTACATGCAAAATATTTTTGCGTTTGGCTCGTGGCCCACTAATAAACTTTCATTTTGGCCCTCCAAAGGAAAAAGTTCTCGTTCTCCTGCTCTAAATTATGCTTGTAACTATCTTTTTGGTTACTTTTAGTCTAACCCCCCATGTTTAAAAATCAAGATGGCCATTGAGTGTGAAAGTGCACATTTTTGACTACTTCACCCAAGTGCACTGCATTTTATCGTACTTCACAGTGTGTATGTACAAAGAATTGTGAGCATAAATATACACTGACATGGCAAGCTCAAAACCTCAAATGTAGATGTGCCATTGCTGCCTTTGGCCTTGGAGGATACACTTTGCAAAGGGCAGCAGTTTTCCATATGCATTTGAACACATGAAAAACACATCTTCTCACTTTCCACTTCACCAACACTTTCTTTTTGTCACATTTCTGTTCCCTTTGGTTGTGGATATAAAAAAGAAAAGTTGACAGGAGAAGGCAGACATGTTGAAAAAGGTTCTTCTACATTACCCATCAGGCTTTCTGACACAAAATGTGTTGTCACAGAGGTGTGTTTTTTTTTTTATAGGAAGCAGAAAGAGCGTCTGAAAGTTGAGTAGTGATTTTACTCTGGGGATGATTGAGGGAATACATTTGCCACGACACAACCATGTTTTAACAACTGGAAGTGTACTCAGTCAATAAGACCTTTACAATACATGTCAGCAGGGTTTTCCAATTGTCTGGGCAATTAAATGGACAGATATCCTGAAGCTTTTTATGCACAAACCCCACTTCAACACATTAATATAACAAGTGTCTTTTAATATGAACAAATAATCAAGCCGGTAGATTATGGTTAATATTACAGATTTTCAAAAAATCAATGAAAAGATCTCGCAAAGAGCATACAATAAACTGTAGTTACTACCTACATAAGTAATCATTATGAAAATACCTGGAAAAAGCATTAAACCTTGTAAGCCAGACACTTGTGGCTTCCATTTGCAGGTTCTGCAAATCCCTATTGTATAATGTCACGCAGTTGATGGATCATCATCTGAGCACCTTGAGATCGGCTGAATTCATGTGCATTAAAATGTAATAGACAAACTCCACTTCAGCTCAGAAAGTAATTAAACACCAAACGATAGCTCCTTTGTCTTGAAAAAACATCCGCGGTTTATTCTCTTTACAAGGAAACATTTAATGCCTTTAGCAGCATAATGGAAAAGGTTTCACCAGTTCTCCAGAACAGTGGCAGCAAAATGATCTGCTCTTTCAATATTCTTATTCCATAACCAATGCTTTTTATTCGATTTTAACCCAGGTCTATTAAATATCAGAATGAAAAACAACCGAAGGCAAATAATTCTAGGCCAAATGGAAGCAGCAGCTAATAGATTAAAAGTTTGTTGAAAAATATATATAAATATGAATTATATATATATATATATACAGTACATGGTTGCTAATGTCATCACACTGTCTGCTCTGTTCAGTGGAGCCTGTTACATTCATCAAACTTCATGTAAAACCTCTCAGAGAATACAAAAGACTTAGGTACTACATTTCAATTTCAGTTTTCAATTGAAAGTACTTCATGAAAAGAGATTTAAAAATGTTGACTCACATTAAAAACAGCTGCAAAGACAAACAACTGTAAGAAAAGAAAATGTATTTATTTTTTGAGGAGCATCTTGGATAAATAATCATGCACAGTGGAGGCCAAAATTATTAGAACACATTAAGAGGTTTCAGTCATTTTGTTGAATTGTTCATTAAAATGAATGAAATATCTACAACGTTATCATTATATTCTTTATAACATATAGAATAAAGCCATCATGAGGAGATTTAGATCATTTTCCACAAAAACAAGCTAGGCCTGTTTCACTGTTAGTTCTCAGGAAATTTACGACATGATTTGATGAGGCAAAAAAACATTTCTTGATTTTCAACATGTTTTTGTTGTTGTTCATTCTTAATTGAGAATGTACAAACACATCACCAGCAGCCTTATGTCTTCAAGTAGCTTTTTCTGTGATTGGCTGAAAAGCTAGAACCCATCACCATTACACACCATGCTATACCTGGTTGAGGACTTCACTATCCAGCATCCCCCAAATTATCATCCAGATGGCCTTCACCAACACTTGGCCTGCTATATACACCTGATATGAAGCTATCTGTCATCTGATAACTGCTGAGCTTTGGCACTCCCCCAGCTGGGGCCTCTCTCACAGCACCGGCCAATGATAGGTAACTGGGATGGGTGACGGTATGATTGGTGGTGCACAGCCTGACTGCCCTTCTGATGGATTAGTGCCAGGTAGGGATGTCCCCTAATACAAGTTATAGTCGTGCAGTGGAGCATGGCACAGGTGCAGCCAGGCAGACAGGCCACAAGGAGACCTGTGGAAGGTAGGAAGTCGTACAGAGAGACATACATTAGAAGTGTTATAGGGAGTTATTATTAATAATATAATGAGGATGACACCAAGACTAAAGTTGCTGAGTTAAAATTTTAGTTTAAATGAGGTCAGAATTAGCCTGAGCTTGTCACAGACATGGTGCAGTCTATTCCACTGTAAATAATGACTATTAAAGCAGTTGGATGCAATACTTTCCTTGTTAACAATAACTTGGTGTAAGGTTGATTGACAAGAAAAAAGGTCCCAATGGCTTATGTTGAGCCTAATGTAGCTGCGTTTCTGACTTTAAACATGCCACCACACAGCAAGGAAGGCTGGCAGCACAGATACAGAATACACAGAGCACACAAATACACACAAATGTGCAGAATGGCACTTCTCATTAGAGAAGTCGCTGTGCTCTAGGCAGCCCGGGCCCCTGCAGCAGTCTTCAGGAGTCAGAGGAGCCATTTGTCAGTGGAAAACAATTAGCGGGGAATGATCCATTCCAATGGTTTTAATGAGTACAGCCGGGTCACTCTGCTCACAGTGCCCACACGCAAAGGTCATGAAGAGCTGAGAGCGACACACAACATAGTTACATTCACACAAAGACGGTCAAACACAAGTCATCAGCTTCAAGTGTGTAATATACACACTGACAAATGCACACCCATCTATTTCTTTTAACCTTTGAAACAATCCATCTCAGGTCACTAAAGAGTCATAATGGTGAATGAAGTCCGATATCAGGAGGTCATTGTGCTCATATGTAACCTTGGACTGTATGTCTTATTAATATGTAAGCATGTAATGTCTATACTACAGTTAGCAGTGATGCTTAGCTGCACTATGGTAGCTATAGTAACACATATAAGAGTCACATTTATATGCCATCTCCAAGGAGAAGACAAGCTCATGGTAAACCCATGTGCAAATGCAGGAATAAAGAAGGCACATTGTAGGACAATTGTGCCTGTGTCGTGTCTGATAGACACACAACTGGGACCACATAAGAGAAGCTGGCTGATATTTAGTTCAGTGTCTTGCCTAAAATAAATAGAATGAACTTTTTGCAAACTGGGATGTCCTTGGGTTATGACTGACTCCGATACAATGGACTGATATTCAGGCCATTTAAAGGTGACCTCAGGCACCACTTGAACCACTTCAGTCTCACAAACAGCCAGTAATCGATGTTCCTGTTTGGAAGAGAAAATATGATGTTTTACATTGCAGTTGTTCATTAGAAGTAGTATGGTGAAGTATGGTGAATGTTTTCATTTAAGCCCATTTAATATCTGTATAATACAGCCATAAGTTGCATTATTTAGCATCTATATTTAATTGAGACAGTTTTTAGATTTAAATCTAAATATTTTAATGTTTATACTGCACTATTCTATTTATGGCTGGATCTGCCCCAGAACAATTGGGTTAATACACAGTTTTTGAGTCTTAGACCTCATAACTCTCACTCACATTATAGCTTTGGTTTAAAGAGTATGTTGGAGAGGGCAATGACAGAAGGCGGGCCCACCAGTGAGATCACACCAGGGTTTATGCACTGTTCACACAGGAACGGGCTGTCCAACAAAATCGCCACTTCACTGCCTTTAATGGCCACATTAAGTGAGCAGCCGCCATTTAGCAAAAAGCCCCCATGCCCCACCCCCATCCTACCCCAAACTGGGGTTTATGGTTTTTAAACACAGTAATGCAAAAAAAATAAACAAATGGCTGGTGTTTGTAGACAGTGTGTTTAAAAGAGACGGAACGGAAACTCTAAACTTCAGGATCAGAGGTTTCTTTTTTGTCGTGAGATTGTGTATTACGTAAACTCAATTGAAAATTACCTTCTGTTAAATACATTTCAGTTGTTTAGGGGAAAAAAAAATCTCTTTATATAGCTTCATATATAAAACCAATAAAAAATGCCATCCATCTTCTACCGCTTATCCGGGGCTGGGTTGCGGGGGCAGCAGTCTAAGCAGAGACGCCCAGACTTCCCTCTCCCCAGACACTTCCTCCAGCTCTTCCGAGGGGATACCGAGGCGTTCCCAGGCCAGCCGAGAGACATAGTCCCTCCAGCGTCCTAGGTCTTCCCCGGGGTCTCCTCGACATGCCCGGAACACCACCCTAGGGAGGCGTCCAGGAGGCATCCGAAACAGATGCCTGAGCCACCTCAGCTGGCTCCTCTCGATGTGGAGGAGCAGCGGCTCTACTTTGAGCTCCTCCCAAGTGACCGAGCTCCTCACCCTATCTCTAAGGGAGCGCCCCGCCACCCTGCGAAGAAAACTCATTTCAGCCGCTTGTATCCGGGATCTTGTTCTTTCGGTCATGACCCAAAGCTCATGACCATAGGTGAGAGTAGGAACGTAGATTGACCGGTAAATCGAGAGCTTTGCCTTACAGCTCAGCTCCTTCTTCACCACGACAGACCGGTACATCGACCGCATCACTGCAGAAGCTTCACCGATCCGTCTGTCAATCTCACGGTCCCTCCTTCCCTCACTCGTGAACAAGACCCCAAGATACTTGAACTCCTCCACTTGAGGCAGGAGCTCTCCACCACCCTTTTCCGACTGAGAACCATGGTCTCAGACTTGGAGGTGCTGATCCTCATCCCAGCCGCTTCACACTCGACTGCAAACCGTCCCAGTGCACACTGAAGGTCCTGGCTTGATGGAGCCAACAGAACAACATCATCCGCAATAAAAAAATGTTTTTATCAAAAACAATTAATGTCTCAAACGGGATACCTCTTATTTTACACCTATGGCCATTGTGGTTCTCTGCATGGATGTATAAGACATGCCAGCTAATGCTTTTCAATGGAGGTTGATCATCAGCACATACACCGATACGGCGTCCATCAGGGTTAATTCCGTGTTATTTGGCCCAAAGAGCAGGCGCACCAGTAGTTTTACCAGTCATCACTTGACCAGTTCTGACCAATGGGCTCAAAGGCGAGGCAGTGCAGTGACATGACAAAAAATTAAACAGCTGAAAAAAGTCTCTGATCTAAAAATAAATCTTCCATTTTGGACGTTGTAGCCTTGTCAGCCTTACACCAACAGTCTCAGGACAGAGCAGAGGGGATCAGTGCCATAGATCTGTCTATATTTTACTGTTTACATACCATTTGACATGTTTGGGACTCTGCTAGCCTAAGCAGCTTTAGCATGATTCTAGGTAAAAGACAAAGAGAAATACAGAGAAAGCCTGGCCTGAGAATAGCTTTCTTATTCTGGTGTATGAACTCACTGTTATTCTTGCTAGTGAGCAGTGTGTCAATAGGAACAGGATTAAGTATGACATCATGTTAAATGTGCCATTAGTAAAGATAGCGCTGAGAGCTTTAATAGTGTTGTCAGCTTCTCTTTCCTGTGCTCTCATACCCTTCTTGCTGTTCATGCACA
This sequence comes from Perccottus glenii, assembly GCA_024416835.2. Classification (NCBI taxonomy): domain Eukaryota; kingdom Metazoa; phylum Chordata; class Actinopteri; order Gobiiformes; family Odontobutidae; genus Perccottus; species Perccottus glenii. The sequence goes on along the minus strand of CM044562.2, from coordinate 12,410,875 downwards.
TGATTTCTTCCAGAGTGCATTGGCAAATTAGAGGACGTGTCACAGCAACTGGAACAATGTAATTAAGAAGTGCAAGAAAGGTGGGAAGTACTTTAAGGTGATAATGTGGCGCAGTAATTAAGGGGAAATATCATGACCCTAGTGCCCATGGCATTTTTGAAAAGAGTCATTAAGCCTGAGAATACACTGTGTATTGTCAAATCAGCCAGAGAAAAGGGGGTTCAAGCAAACCCACATAAATGTATAAAGAGAATAGTCTCAGTGGGCGTTTCAAGCCAGTGATGTAAAGAATGTTTAAAACTGATTCTTAAATGCTGAATGAGAGGTGCTGTAAACTTGAATATACATATTTCCGTTCAACTGAGAAGATTTTGTGTTTTTGACTAGTAATGCAGTCATGAGCCACTGAATAACATGTTAATGCTGTCAGGCTTTAGTTGCTGAATAACTAAATGCAACCAAAGAAATGACAAAGGGCAGGGGGGAAGATTTAGACAAAAGGAGAAAAGAAAAAGCCAAGTGAGAGATGTTGGTAATGACAAGCACTTCACAGTCAGATCCAACCTCCCTCTGCCCACGCTCCCCGATGAGATAATTCCTTCTCCAAATTGCAATCAAAGCTTGGAAAAACACTTGAAAAGCAGGAGCCCTTTCAGCCATTAACTCGCCAGGTCCTGGGGTGCTGCTTTTTAAATATTAGAATTCTTTCAACATATTTGCTGCATATTGTTTGTTACCCCAAATAATTATTCTTATGTCTTCCTTCCACTTTTTGTTTCGAAATTTCTAATAGTCAAGTGTGCTGCGCGCTACATTGTGCCAATATTCACCATTCTCTTATTTCCGTTGCTGTTATGACCTTGTTAGAGGATTCGCACATTTACATAAATGCTGCTTGTTAGGTCATTTATGTTCCTGTGAATATCTCACACTGGAAAGGACACCATGAACCCAAAGTAATGACATATTCTTATTAGACTGTAGCAAATGTAAGGGGGAGCTGGAAAGCTAATGTCATTATTCAGACACACCTTGAGGAACACCTTTAATGCTCTACTCCACTGCAGAGGATCACTTCCAATTATAGAACTTTTTCATTTTTGATATTGCACAAACCTCTGGTTCCTATGACGGCATATTAAAGGGGTAATAATGGGTTTAAAGTCACAAATCTACAAAATAAAAGTAGCAAATTTGCGATGCATAAAGTGAAATTTATATTACATTTACATTTAGTCATTTAGCTGACGCTTTTACATTTACATTTACATTTATTCATTTAGCTGACGCTTTTATCCAAAGCGACTTACATTACATTACCAGTGTTACAGCCACTGGAGGCAAGGTGGGTTAAGTGTCTTGCCCAAGGACACAACGACAGTATGAACTGTGGGGAGAGCGGGAATCGAACCACCTACCTTCCGGTTGAAGGACGACCGCTCTACCACTGAGCTACTGCCGCCCTTTTATCCAAAGCGACTTACATTAAGCATCTATTCACCAGTGTTACAACTGGAACACCACTGGAGTCAAGGGGGGTTAAGTGTCTCGCCAAAGGACACAACAACAGTATGAACTGTAGGGAGAGCGGGAATCGAACCTGCCTACCTTCCGGTTGAAGGAAGACCGCTCTTGCCACTGAGCCCGAAATGAAACCTTTTTTTCCTTTCTCATATTATACAGGCATGTTCAGGGTCCTCCTCTTGCAGTATGGCCTTAATCTTTACCAATGAAGTAAAACCAGTGTAATTTCTAAAGTGACATTACATCATAAACACAGGTGTGGCTAAATTAAACTTCAACATAAAAAGAATAATTAATTAATTTTGCACAGAACAATTTTAATAAAAGCACAGATGCAGTACATGACAATAACAATAAAACCACAAAAATGTCTTCACACAAGCACGTGGACAAAGCAGGGCAGACCATATACAAAACAGCAGCTCCCCCAAGAACTATGTGGCTTCTAATGAAGGGAAAGCCAAACCCAGTTTGACAGGGAACCTATAAAAATGATAATCATGTACTAAAAAATGGAGACACACTGGAAATTTTGTGACGTCCCCCTGATTATCCCACTCACCTCAGAATTACAAAGATACGGGAGCGAGCTGGCAGGCTGTAGACTAAATACTGAGGTAACAAACCTACCATATCTTAGCAACTTGCCATACGAGCACTCTTATTAAGTGCTACAATAACACAACAAGCCAACGCGTGAATAACAAAATGCAATTTCTAAACCTACCAGAATAATGAAAGCACAGTGGTATTTTTGACAGCCCCATTAGAACAATTACACTAACATGGAAGAGGTGCACACAGACTACCAACATATGTCTGATGTCAGGGGCAGAGGCTCAGGTGAGGCCCACTGCTTTTATAAAGTTTATAAGGTGTGATATAAACCTGGTTGGTTAAGTGTGACATAAACCCAGCAGGCTATTCCAAAATATAACCGTGATATAACTTTTGAGTTTATTTTCTTCTTTGCACTTAATACAAAACAAACTAAAATTACATTTATTCTTTTAGACAAACTTTTGTTCAAATTGTCTATATTTTTACATGGAAACCCAGCTTTTATTACATAGGCTTTACATACTGTGGCTAACATGCTGATTTCACTGGCTTCTCAAGACCTGTCCCACAATTGACTTGGAAAAAAATATTTTTAATTAAAGAAAAGAAACTTTCTGCAGTAGATTTTGTGTCAAGTGGCTCTATTTGTCATAATTATGTGGTTGTAAAGGGAAAGTCTAGAAAGGTCTAATCAATCTGATTTAATTAAGTGCAGTCAGTCATTTGAAATGAGCAGAATAGAATTAATAAGCACATTGTAAATTTGCATTTAAACCCATGTAATTATGCCAGTTCACTGGCTTTACAGGCTGAGTTTTTGCTTTTAAAGGAGCAGACAAACAATATGAAATCTTTTTATTTAGTGTATTCTCATGCAGAACATATATAGGGTGTAATGTACAACATGAGCTGTGACATGTTATAGCTTCAGCGTAAACAGGATACTTTGATGCCTCGTACAACCACAAACAACACAACACAGATACATCATCTACAGTTAACATAATAATTTATGATAAAAACATTAGATGAGATTATAGATGAAATATATACTTTAAAGGCACAATATGCCAGTGTGTAGTCACATGAGTTTAAGTTGCAAGTGATATTATCCATGTTTTTTATTGTTTAATATTAATAATCAGTTAATCAAAGTGTTTATTGAACCTAAAATATGAGTAAATGTGTGACCCAGAATAAATGGGAATGCTGGACTGGCCGGTGAACTGGCCCACTGTCTGACTGAGTAGCTGGCTGACTGACAAGCGGATTGTTTCTGTGTTAGGTCTTGCATGGATGAGTCTGTGAGGAGCACTGATGCGTGTTGTCCAGACAGAACCTGCACAGAAGACATTGTTCCTTTTGACCTGTTTTTACAGGAAAATGCTTCAGGAAAAACACAAACTGACATCATCTTAAGTCTACATTTAGTTGGATTGAAATAATATCTTTTCACTTCTGCTTCCTTCATCAAAAAAGGTGTTGGCTTTGTCTTGTCCCCCCCACCCCTTCTATTTTTTTGTGTACCTCTGTATGACGGCACTTTAAGTAAAAGGTACTTATTATGAGAGATGAGAGTCTTATTTAATGCTACATGGTTCTTGCTTTAAAGGAAACCACAATCCATTGTTCTATTTGCGTTCTACATTCTGCTTCAGTGGCTCCGCCTCTCCCATAGAAAACCACGCAGGCATGATGCAGGCAGCGTTATAATAACTGATGTTACATTTTACGTCACAAGCAGCGCTGCACATCTGTCATTTAACAAGGAACAGCTGATAGGGATGGATTTTTTTTTTCTTTTTCAAGTGAGAGATAAAGCGCAGCATTTGAAAGAGAAACAAGCGACAGTCGTTGAAAAGTTGCCTACGAGGACTTACTGTATCTTACACATCTGTTTTTTCTTTGTTCCTCGGTGATATCAAACCACTGCCTCGTGCTCTGCAGATTTCCCCAGCGACGCCGAGTCATTTCCAAAGCAGCTTCTTCCATCTTGCCGCTAATCAACAAAGTTAATTTGTTTCTCCATTTACTTTTATGAATCCTCAAGCTTCCACAATATATTTCTTTGGCTAACTGGCAAAAGCTCTATTCATTTATCAGATCCACACAGCCGGCTTATTACAAGAGTCTTCTTATCTGTCATATTTCCTTCCAAAAGCACTGCAGTGGTTACAAATGGGACTTAGTCTATCTGGCTTGGGGCTGATGAGGGGGAAATGAAATTATTGCGATTAGATCTGACCCAAATGCTGGAGTGAGAGAGCTAGTGCTGCTCTTGTTTGTGTGTCTCACATTTAGTGGGTGGCATTGGCTAGCAGCTAGATTAAGGCATTAGCAGTGCTTGCAGTAAGGGAAGGTGGGTGATAATAAGAAGCAGATCTTTTTCAATTGTTATTGTTAGGCGTGTTCAGCATTTGTACTGGCCACTTTTAATGCTTTTATCATTCTTTATTTCCTCCTCTTGCATTTGCCTTTTTGCTCTTTGTGTTATTAACGCAGGCCAAGCTTTAATTCTACGTGTGCTGTCAGTTGACTTATCTACTCTTGCACAGAAAGCAAACAGAATGTGAGGGCAGCGATGCAGGCCAACGGGCTGTGCTCCAGACACTGAACCAACAGAATGAACAGTGGTCTGTTATCTGTCGCAATCCAAGCACAATGAGGGAAATAAAGGATCCAAAAATTGTAATAACAGATTTATGTTTTTCACAGGCGTAAGCAATTTATCTGAGATCTGATCTCTGCTTTGAGTGAATACAAAAATATGTGCAGTGAGTAAAAAGCTTGAAATACAACCTCCCCAGTTGAAGGTTGGTGATTTTAATTAATTTTAAGCGATAATAATTTCTTTCTATTCTATTCTATTCAATAAAGGAATTCTGCCATTGTCCTATATGGAGCCTGCCCATACAGTATGGTTGGTAATACTGTAAGAAATGTGACCAATACAGACCTGGATCTGCACAAAACACATTTCAGGTTTAGTTTAATTTGTTGTTATCTTGTTTTGTTGGAAAAAGAAAGGACCAACAGTTTAAGATATACAAGGACTAAGAGACAAAACATAGTCACACACATCTGTATTTCTCTCTTATATCAGTATGTTGTTCTTTACTGAATATTTTAAAGCAGCTTTCCAGTTGTTGACAAAACAAAAGTTACACACACTGTGGAGATATGGTTAATTTTTTCTGAGCTTTACATCCTGTTAAGTCAGTGCAGGATTCTTTGTACATAAATGTGCTGTTTTCAAATAAAAAAGCTTTTTTCTCTGGTTTCCCATAATCAAACCTTCATTTTACCAGAACATGGCCACTTCTGCTTGTTACAGTGAGCATGTTTCACAAAACATAAGTGGGAATTGAATTTCTGTGCCTGGTGGTTCCCATGTTTTATTTCTCTGTAATGGCCTTAATGCAAGTGGTTCAATACTGCCGTTTCCCACTCATTTCATTAGCATCAAGTCCTTGGACAAGGCTTTCTGAGGTCTCTCCGATGCAGCTTGTTTCTACAGTAATGGGCTATGAGGCATGTAAGTAGTGAACAGAGGAAACATTAATATTTGAAGCCATTTTAAAAACCATTAGAGGTTGTGTGTGTGTGTGTGTGTGTGTTTAATACGAGCCACTCAGTTTTGAGGTTAGTCTTTGTTAAAGAAAATAATCTTTGATGCATAAACACATCCTTCCATTTTTTTCTTATATGTTCTTTTATGTTTATTTGAATAAACAGTTCCCTCTCTGTCTGCGTATATACAGTATGTGATTCTCCTTCTGAAAACGTTATGCTTGTGTAAATGCATTCTGTGTGTTTATGTGCTCACATAGGGGCAGATTAGCGTTTCTTGGCCTCTAAGTGAGCACATCTGCAATGAAGGCTCAACATCTGGATCTCACATTGCGTCCCCCTGCCACTTCTCGGTCTAAAAACGGGCATGCAGACAGGAAAATAAAAAAATACAGCTCCAGCAGAGTCGACACGATCCTTTCCACACGTTACACAAATATGCATCAATCCAGGTTCACAAATCAAATGTCTCGAAGTAGCATTTAAAGAAATGAGGTTACATGGAATAGCAGTGTGTGACTTAAAAAGACATTTATAATAATTTTAATTATAATCCAGATGCAGGCAAAGTGAAATAGATATTGTTTGATATAAGAGTGGAGTATGTGAAGATAGCTATCACTGTCAAGAAGAGGTTTAAAAATACCTAACCTTTACCCTCAGTGGCAGGTCATTTGGTTTATACATGGGCCAGAGAATACGATTGCATGCAAACCGATTGGCAAAATGTTGGTACCCCAAAATAGTGAATATCCACAATGCACTCCCACAGGCACATACACACTGGAGCTGAGCTGGGCTGATGTAGCAGTCACAGAGTCAAGCTTTGTTCACTCTGGGACAGACTGGGTCACAGAGCTCATCCAAGGCCCATTTAGCCCTCTCACCCAAAACAGATGTCAGAACACAGGCCATGAAAACTGAGAGAGCAGACGCACACACTTTGGGAGCATTCATATACTTTACCATTTTAGAAACACTACTGTCTTTACCATCATTATGAAATGTAATTTAAATATGTGACTGTAGAAACCTTTCCTTTTTACATCACTACAATGTATAAGACCTTCAGGCTCCTGCAGAAGTTTAGCAATTTATAATATTTGCAATGTGCTTATGTCTTAATTCTGGCACTGACAGGTAAAAAGTAAAACTTGAAAACTTGCTGTAAGTTTCAAAGACATTGTGTATTTTAACTTATTCTTTTCTGCATTTCATTTGATCCTGTTACAAGTCTGCTACCACACTTGCCCCTTTTATTTCTCTCCTGCCACTATCTATTAGACGGCAAGGGACTAGTTCAGAGTCTGTAACAAAGCCCATCTGGGTTTGAAGTCTGTCCTTTTCTGCCTCCCAGTCATCATTTTGGAGTATGCAAACGGCCCCTCCCCATTTCTTACAGTCAGGAGGGGTTTTAAAACTGCCACTGCCTCCAGGTGGGTGGCTAGATAGAGCATGACTCCATGCTGGTCAACTTCATTAAGACCCCTGATGGTAAATATACCGACAGACGGGGACTGTAAGATAAAAAGGGTGTACATTAGTATATTTGGTTTATAATTTAACTAATCTGCCCTTTTCATCATTTTCAAAAGCATGGTCACAGATTTAGCTGCTGGTGCTTGTGATGGACAGAAACTATGGCTGATCCTCAAATCATCATCCTGGTCTTCTCAAACAATAAACAAAAAAAAAAAAGGTGCCTGAAGAATTTCAAACATTTCTATTCAATATAAACCCAGTACTAATGCCTTTGTACCTCATGGACATTATACTTTAATATTGATCCAATAAAACTGACTGTAGTGTCTTTGTTTTGACAAATTCCTTAAATCAGGGCTGTCTAAAGTGGGACCATTGAGCATTCTTAACCATTGGTAATGGCCTATTAATGAGGAGCCATTACGTTTATACATATATCCTAGAAACAGCCTGCTTTCACTTTTGGTGCTCACATTAACCTCAGGAATAAAAGTCTTAAAAAAGGCAAGACATTTATTACTATGAGACAGTTCAGGTAAGTTTGTGCATGTCCCAACATTTCCCCCCTGTCTTAAATGAAAGAAAATAGCTGTGAGAGCCCAGGACGGCAACATTTCCATCTGGAGAAGCACACATTCTCAAGTGTATATGCCAGTGTCTCCAACATGTTCACAACCACTTTCCAAGTATAGCTCACCAAAGACTTGAACATACTGTACCTGATATATATTTCTTCTAGCTCGGGAAAACGGTTTAACCTCCAAATAGTATATTGTAAAAGTCATTAGTGAAAAAACAAGCTTTATGATCCCATGTACTGTTTATTATAAGGGAATGGAAAAATTTGGCCAGTCACACGAAAGCAAACCACATCCTCCAAAAAAGAGCGCTCCTATTGGTCTACATCCGCTTGTGATGTGACACTTCAGGAAGTGTAATAACCCTATTTTTAGCACTTAAAATGTCTTTCAACACATAGAAACAGCTCGAAAAATAACAATATCAACAGAGAAAAGGGAAGCAGCGTAAAACACAGACATGTTTAACAAGGCAGAGATAATTGCCCGTTTCTGTGTTGATCCTGTAGAAATGTAAATTGAGATTACAAACCTTCAAAATAATGTGCAGTGAGTCTCAACAGCATTCTCAGCTTTTTGTGAGTTTTGACAGATTTTATTTTTTCATTTTATAGTGTGAGATACACAGGAAAGAAATGCATATACATATACAAAATGCCCATGCAGATGAAGAACTATTTTTTTTGTCATGTTTTATAACAAAATGTCTTAAATGTTTTCTTAAACGTTTAGGGTTAGTGTTCTAGCAAAACAAAATGAATGTTGTTTGCGTTGAAATAAGTGATGAGAATAAACTCATCAAACTTAAACAAACACAAGTAGTGCTCTGACATTTTCATTTTGTAAAAGTCGCTCTCTGAGGAAAAATGGTTGGAGACCCTTGGTATAAGCACTCAAACATTCTTTATAGTGGCAGTTCACTAAACTCATGCATCTCTCAGGTATAGTCAAACAAGCTATTCTGTCCAATACAGAAATATTGTTATCCAATATTCTGTTCTTATTATTATTATGACAAGCCACATTTTACTATCCGTTGTGGCACAGCACCCCTTGCCTTACCCCCTGAGCTACCACACACATCTTACATTTGATAAAACTTTGACTAGATGCATCTACTACACCTGTGCCTGGCCACTGAAATATAGCTGATGGGCTTATGCTTTGCTCAGTTGTCCAAACTGAAAACAACCTCTGCTTTCTTTAACTGGATTTATTTTCTTTACTTTCTTTAATCCTTCTTAAGAAAACATAATTGCACGTAGTTTGCAGATGTTATGTTTTTCTTTCCCCATTAATACTGTAGAGCGCTTGACAAACCCACTGTTAAACTGATGCTTACACAACAGCGACTCATGACCTCTGTCTCATGGAGGAGATGCCAAGAGTAGACAGATGTGTGCTTTTGTTGAAACAACACAGTACAGCTTCTTTCCCCCGTACCTATTCCCTTTTAAGGCAGTGCAGAGATCGTCTACATATAAATTCTCCTGGCCACGCCTCAACTCCTGGGCCTGCTCGAGACCCAGGGTTCCTGGCAGCACGCTCGGTGATGACAAGACCATCCCTAGGTGGCTTGAAGGTGTAGGTTAGCATTGCCAGAAGAACATAAAAAGGATAGAAAATTGAGATCGAAGGCTCACCTTAACATAAATTTCTATCCTGAATCTATTCCAAACCTCAACTTGAAATCTATGTGAACAGCTTTAACTCTGAATCAATGCCCTACTGTTTGAAACAGGTCAGGTCAGTGCTTATTGCCAACTTTATATTAACGCTGATGTAGTGTGTGCATACAGTAGATGAACAAAATATTTTATTACAATATGAGTGAGTTGAATAAGTATACTCTTTTCAGAAACCTAAACTTAGCTAATCTAAAAATGCAAATGGTTTAGGTATAATTGCATAACACAATAAGTTACATTATGCTAATGCTAATAGAAACTAAATAAAAGAGGGCATCTGTTCATTGTTCAACAGTGCCTTTTCATCCTTGGCATCCATATAAAATGCACATGTTGTGGATGTCATTTGCTAAACTGCTCTAGAGCTGCCGGTGTCGAGGACGAGGGAAAGACGCTGAGTGGAGACAGAAAAAAAAGAGAAGTGTATGCACAAGCGCCGGCTAACTGGGGCACAAATGTTTAGCAATCTAGTGGCAGTGTAAAGTTACGGTATATGTCATATTGTAACTTAGAGGTTTAAAACACCTGAATGAAATTGTGCTCAGTCAGTTACTGTTAAGATTAACGGTTTAATAGACTGTGATATTTATTTGAATGCAGCATTTAAAACGTAGACTCCACACTTCTGTTGGTTGTTAGTCTTTAATTCTTTGTGCGTATATGCTGTTCATTTAGTCTCAACTCAGTGGTGCTGAGTTGAGTGGACGTTCGTGTTTTTCCTCACGTTAACTCCCACACGTTGCTGTGATTGATTGTTTAGTGCTGACTCCGCCTGTTTCACATAAAGGTGCTCTCACTCCACAGAGAAACCCAGGGTTAACTCAACGAGTTGATAACCTGCTTTGTGATAACACGTATCCCAGGGATTGTTAGGTTTTGTTTAGCTGGGCAGTAGAGACATATCTGTAGTAGGTTCAACTGGGTTTGTAGTACAGGCCCTAGACCAATGATCCTCTCAAATGCTTTCACGCTTAGTCACAAAAACAAAATGCTTGTCCAACTTAATGTTGGAAGTTTATTGCATGTTATGATCAGTCCAAGTGACGTAGAATCCCATCACATTCCTAACTGCATGTAACATAAATTGGCCTGACTGCAATGGAGCTTGAGATGAACTTCTGAGCAGTCCACAAGATAGTCTTGATCTTGTGTTTAAATCTGAACACTTTGCATTGCCTGAGTGATCACAGTGGCTCCAGGATGTGGGAGTTACTTGTCAAATCAGACAGGTAGATAGGATGCTGACAGGCGGCAAGGTAAAGACACAGGGGAGCACAGACCAGCAATTAGAGCAGATTGATTTAGGTTGAGGAGCCACCCACGTCCGTCTTGGCAGGAGCCAAGTCAAGGCCAGCAGCTGTGAGAAGCACCAGGTTAATTAGCGCTGTGTAGATCTGCTCGAGAGTGTGCGCTGCGTGCTAATGTAACGCTCCTCATCTTCCTGGAGTGTATATGACCAGATGTGAGCTAAATCACACACATTACCAATGCCATCCCTTTGCCGACCCACCCCCCATGTGCACAAACACCAAAAGCATAAACAGTATCTGTTTTTTAATATAAGTTGAAGAGAAATAAAGAAAAACTAATGCAAATTTTTTCAAGTAAAGTTTTGTTAAAAGTATTTTAGAATAGCCTGGGTTATTTATGCTGCTGAACGGTAGCATAGACTAAATTGCATTGTTTACAGCAGATCACTAGGGCCAGTCTACTTCATGTATTCAACTGTATTTGCACTAAGTCTTTTCACAGTGCTTACCTTAAAGTAATACAATTTTAGCTGATTTTTAATGCAAAAACCTCAAAATTGAATTGGTGAAAGTAGGATTACAGAAAACAGCTGGCTGCATCACACTAATGCCAGTATGCCTGAAGGCTATAATCAAAAGAGTACATTTGTTCATCTTTCTGACTCTCTTGATCATGCTTGACTTCTCATCTTTAGCAATTAAAAGGTGCCAATTGTAGATGTCATTAATCAGCACGTCTGCGTGGCAGTCTCCAATTCAGAACTGTCAAATGCAATGGGCAGAAAGTAATAGGTCACCAATTATACACAGGGAGCCTTGTAAGTCATCGATGGTGGCGGGTTTAAACAGGGCACACACTGAGTTTCAGGCTTATTCACATCATTTCCACACTTTCAAGCAGAAACACACACTTTACCTGCCATTACTCCCCCAATGGGATCATTTGACCGGACTTGAGGTGGGGGAATGGGGTTGCTTTTGATTGGAGTTTTTAACAACGAGACTAAAATGAAAGAGAGGAAGGCGAGGAGCAGCTGCTGAGCTGGGCCTTTACAAGAAGCTGAAATAAAGCATTTTGATTGTTAAGGCCAAAAGGTCTCATTTATGACAGAGATTACGGACATTTTGTAATGGTATTCAGACTGAATCTAAATATTGTAGACACACCAAGCAAAGCCTTTCTATGTGTCTCCTACTTTTTCTCCCGGGAGTGGCAGCAAGGAGTGCACAAGAAGGATTCCATTCATAACTGGGTGCAGACTGCCAAATGCTTTATAGTCCCCAAAGTAATGGCTAACTCACAGTGAAATGATGCTACGGCGCTGGTCAACACATAAAAAAGCTATTCACAACACTCACTATGCACAACTATGAACCTCAAAAGTGGCTTCTTAGATTTGCCAGATTTGATTTTTGACTCAAAACAAAGCCATGCCACAAAGGTGTACGCTACAGTGCCACAAAAACAGAGGTTCTGATGTGATGCAACCCACATATGAGTTGAATTCAATGTGGGATGGAGAGCTCAATGATATAATTGCCACCAGATGTAATAGCCTGTTGAGCTGCAAGTTCTGGTTTCTAAATAAACAGGCTTTTATGAGTCATCGCCTTATAGTGGTGACGGAGCTCTGGTTTCCCTTGTTCAAACACAAATAAATAATCAAGAGCTCCCCTTTAACATTCCACTATGACCGTTTTGTTCGTGGTGAGCTGTTAACGCGAAGAGTATGGTTCACATAAGACTAAAGGCACGCAGTAAGATGGTAATCCTTTTCTACTGAGAATCTGTATATTGTTTTATTTGTTGCCATTGACTTGTACCATACCATCAGCACACAACAGCCTTCTGCCAACAACAAAAACTGTTTCTTTGTGTAAAGCACAATAATGTATATTGAAAAATCACATGAAACTAATCTTTTGCAAATTCATAAAACATGTTCAAAAACTGACTACAAACACATGGTCAAATAAAATATTATAAACATGGATCTTTGTTATTGCATCTTGGCTTGCAATCTATTAACAAAACAAATATTTATGCTTCGACTTTAGATAAAAGTACCTACAACTTTGATCACTATAAAGGCAGTTCATTTTGGAACAAACAAATGATGCTCATCCATTTACAATATACATACAAAATTAGACAAAGAAGTTGACCTTATAAGACTTTCTCATACCAATATCCCTCCCCAGTCTGGATTGTGACCTGTTTATACAAACCTTCTGTGTGCATATGTTGCTATATACACCTCATACATCACCAATTGTCTGGACTGATGAGCTGTCCCATTTATGCTTAAGCTGTGATGCCTCTGTTGCTAGCTCCTATTGCAGGACTACTTCACATCCAAATGCAGCCTGAATATCCTGCAAACGTAAGCATAAGAAGGACTTGTAAGTCAGCTGATCACAGGAGCCCCAGAGTCTATTCTAACATGTCTCATTCTTTACATTAAATTTAGCTTCAATTGTATACACTTAACAAGCTTTTTTATGGCATTGATGTGCATTAGACAGCAGAGGGTTTTGTCTGGCAATTCAAGATAAAAGACAAGTGGCTCTCATCACATTCTATTGATCACATTCTGTGCAACAAGGTGTACGCATTATTGTAGTCTGTAATGTGGCAGTTTTACCAAAGCTTTACATTGAATACCACAAACATGAAGTAGTGCTTGTGCATTTTATCTCTGTAAAACCACATAATAAGATTAATTGAACTGTAGTTGTCTTTAATTAACCATTAAATAGACCCAGTTTGATTAAATGCATGTGTATTATCATGTTTTTAAGGCTCAAGTGAGAGTAAAGTGTTTATCTTAACTTACCATTTTATACTTACATCTCAAAAACACAAGATATTAAAGAACACTCCTTTTTTTCTTTTAATACCGTACTTTTAAACTGGCATGTTGAGAAGCACACACAGAAAATGTTACACATGTATAGTTTCCTCACAATGATAGAACCTTTACAGATTAGGAGCTTATCCTTGTTATAAGAAATAACAATCTACTATACCAGGGGTGGGCAATTATTTTTCCCCAAAGGCCACATTAGAACCTGGGACTTTTGTCGTGGGCCGGTCCAACACAGTGAACTCACTTGTGCACATATATATATGTTTTTTTGTATAGATTAACATAATGCCATTTTTAGATACTTTGAAGTCCATGTCCTGTTGAAAGTTCAGTATCCTGCATCAATCTTTCACTTTTTAATCTGAGGTGACATTGCTGTACTCTAACAGTAAAGCCACAGTCCATTTCCTGTCTTTACCAACCGATCACCAACAGTATGTGACGCACAATCAATTCGAGGGCCTTCAAACTAAAAGGATCACAGTTGTATTATGTCCTGTACTGTACTCTGCGCATGGTATACACTCTTGGATTCATTCTTTTTTTTTTTTAAACCACAAGCCTCCTGACTATAGGAGTTTTGAAAAGCTGCTGATGATCCTTGTGGATGTACCTGCCATGCTGAACTACGGACTTTACTGCTGTACCTCAATGGACTCTGGTGCAATAGGCTGTAACCCATGTGCGTAACTGGCTAGCCATGAAGTTCTCCTAATACATTCATCATGTTACTCCCCTCAAAAGTAATGTCTGAGACTGTCCAGACTTGCAGAGTACATTAAAATACACTGTATGATCCCATTTATTGAAACACAACTGGTTGCCCATTCATTGCCTTGTCATTATGCATTCACACTGTTAAGCTTCTTTTTTCACCCGCCCCTCTCATCACATATACAATTATCCACTCACAGTGCTGAGCCCGGTGTCAAGCCTGCACCCGCCTGGACCTCACGCTCATATTAGCCCATGTGAGTTACCAGTTAGTCCTTTTGCCTATCAGAATAAAAGCTGGGCATATTTTCTCTGTCCATTTGCCAGCAGGTAGAATTTTAATAATTGACGGCCAAATTATAGAGACTGCAGAAAGGAGACAGGTTAATAGCCCACATAGAAGACAGGAAGAAGTGTGTGAACATGTGTATGTTTCCAGAAAGAAACGTTTGTGAAAGGAGAGATTGATACATACAACACATCTGTACAAAAATACAAAGAAAATGCATTAAAGACTTCCGTTTTCTGTAGTTTTAATGCATTACATGGACCATACTTGCTCTCGGCTTTGAAAGTGAGCACAATTGTCAGTTCAGACAAATTGTAAAAGGTTAGTCAAGCATTAAAGTGATAAGATGTGTAGGGGCTCATTTGCCATTAGAGCCAGTATGCATTTTAATGAAAGCACAAAGCAGAGAAAATGGACATTAGATTAAGATTTGTAGTGCTGTAAAGATATTTTATGGAAGAGTTATAAAAAAAGGGATTATACTGTAGTGTACAGCTTACATTCGTTAAACAAGGGTAGTTAGTGTTAGTTAATCATTTGTTGCTGCAAAACAGAGTGAAAACGCAACTTTAGTTGCTCAGTAGATATTGTGAAGGTGACCTTGTGTTTAATAAAACATGCATTTCATTGATTTGCTCACAGTCATTTAGACATTCTGAAGTAAAAACATTTTGTAGTTAGTATACTAATGGATTGCCAAGTATCAAAACTGACATACATTTACAACCTGCGCCACTTGAGCCAAACATACAGTTTTTTAGTTGGTGAGAAAATTCTTTTTTGAAAAAAAAAACACAGCTGCAGAAAAGCAAAGCAAACACTGAACAGAGAGAGGAGTGAACTCGAAATGATTCTTTTCAAAAACATACTGGAGTCTACTTTCTATGCATTGGCTGGAATCTGTTCTGTGGCAGTAGACTTTTCTATGCATAAGTAAAAACAGGGAAACAATCTTTACTGGCAATGTCAATGTACAAGATTCAAAAGAGACAAAATTGTTCGGGTTGAATATAAATAATAACACTTTTGCTAGATGCTTGACTCTGCAAATGTAAAACTCCAAAACAACCTTTATTAATGTTTTGGCCTTGAATCTTTTGCAAACTATGCAGATGGTTCAAGATGTCTCCTCCTTTTTTTATTTATTTTTAAAATGGACTTTTGCAACGGCTACCAGTTTCTTTTTTAACTGTCATGTTGACTGGGCTTGTAAATGACGTCAATTTAGCCTTTTGCCTGTAAAATGAAACGTCTCAAATGAATTGCCTTTTCATAAAAAAGCTTGGTTTGGATTCAGACACATGCAATCACATTAAAAGTGCACTACATTCCACCTGTTCACTTCCTATTCAAGCCTGTCAATTTAGCAAATTTCAAAAGCCTGTTGATTTTAGCATAAGCAACATTTTCCCCCTCAAACTGCCACTTATCTATCCGGCAAACCAAGAAAGTGGTAAAAGAAACGCACATAGCTCCACATTCACACAGAGAAGGTGCAGATTATTGATTGGATAAAAGAACTAGCCACGACTGACAGAAAGGTGTTAACAATGAACAAGGACATGATGTAAAAAGAAGCCAGTGCTGGAACTCAATTTTCTTTTAAATGTATTGAAGCCACTTGTGAAAAAAGTCAAAGCAGTCTTTTCAAATTCTCCTGTGTGCATTGTCAAATATAAAGGAGTCTTTTTTTTTTTCCTCTTTATAAGTGAAAGTATGTGGATTATTATTGGCTTCAATGGTGCAGCTGTGAAGGCAAAATCAAATGAAATGATGGTCTGTGTCATTTGTGAAATAATGATGAACTTTTCAAAGAAAATATAGTCTTCTTAGAGCTCAGGACACAAAGAAATATCTACGTCCATCACATTTTCCTTCCTTTCATAAAAGTCCTGCTATTTATTATTCATATATTGCAGTTAAAAATTAAATTTAATTAAGATCGCTGTTCTTTCAGATCCTATATCACAAACAACACGGTTACAAAAACATTTACAGTGAAATACTGTCAAATGGCAAAAGGTAAAACAGTTTGTCACTCTAGAAATGTCACTCAAATATGTTACACCATACAACAGTTTGGTTGCAATAAAGAAACAATAAAACTGTTAAACTACATTATTATTGTATAATCAATGGAAATCTACCAATATTTTCTCATAAAATGTATTTAATTATTTTGTCATAATTTTAGATTTGGCAAGAGAAATATACATTAACTAACTTTGGATTTCATAACAACATCCTCACTGTATTGTGGTATAAAAGGTTCATTTATAGGGTGAACATATGTCCCATTTACAGTTCTGATTTTACAGCCCCTATCCTGTGTCCTGGTGGATATCCACAAAAACACTAAATTATCCCTATTTTTAACCAATGCTAGAGCCAAAGCAGCGCGTTGTGCTCCATGCCAATGACAATAATAACCAACTAAAAATCTGTTGCGGTCTGTAGCTCAGTAATGATTGGTTCTTAAGTGTGATGCTTTTGCTGTCTTTCTCAAGTATTCATTATTTGACCAGCAGCCAAAAAGAAAGTTTTTTACAAAATGTCTGAGAAAAATAGACTACATGGTAATGAATATGCTGCGTTTTCTTTGTAAAAATGTTTAAACGTCAATCAATGATATCAGTTTGGTTTTTAGTTTCTTACTGCGACATGAGTTTTCATTTGTTAAGATGCTGTGGTCCTGATTTTTAGGTCTGAAAATATGGTTACCCTAATTTACAGTTACAATATGTGTTATGTTATTTGTTATTTTTAATGTTAATGACAGTATGTTACAACAGTATTTTACTGTAAATTTTGCATCTTTTGCGCAAACCTATCCCTCCGAGGGCCAAAACAAAAATGTACTAATGGACCACGGGCCAAATACAAAAATCTTTGGCATTTAATGGAAAGAAATACTCAGCTCCATTTTGTTCAGTTGTTACGCTGTTTGACCCAGACCTTTCAAAAATCGGACTACTTTTGGACTTATAAAGTGTGGAAATGTTCACACATGCACACCTTTTTTTAAGACTTTAATCCTTGGAGTTAATGTGAGCCCCAAGAGGGAAGGCAGGCTGTTTCTAGGATACAGTATATAAACCCAATGGCTCCTCATTAATAGGCCATTACCAATCGCTAAGAATTCTCAATCGATGAACCAATTTCAGTTGCAAAACATGACAACCACTGGCGGGTCAAATCAAACCCCTAGGTGGGTCAATTTTGGCCCCGGCCCCACTGTGAGCACCCCTAATTTAAGGTTTAGAAGATGTGGTTTCCCAATTGTCCCCAGATTTGAATGATATTTTTCAAGGACTCGTATCTATGGCATTTTCAAAACTCTGAGATTCTGTATGTTGGATAATTGAGGACTTGAAAAACATTTAGTACAACCTTTCCTCCTGATTCACCTGTACATCCTCCTGCATGATGTCATCCCCTCCTCTGCTTTTCCACCTCTGTCGCTGCAGCCTGCCTCCCTTCTGTCCTCTGTCTCATAAACAAGCGCTCCAACAGCTGGAAGTGGATTGCTTCATCCAACCTTGGCTCACTACCAACTTTCTCTGCCTGCTATTTTAGGCTCTTACCTCCTTTTTTCTCAGTTACTTTCTTCATTTACTCAAAAGCATAGCAGATAGTGTCAGTTGTGGAGTAAGTACTTGTTTTGCTCCTGCTGCTCTTGCTCAACACTTGCCCTCCTGTCTTTTATTGGTGCAAATTTGAGCAACAGACATTTTGATGAGAGTATTGAATTGTGTATTTGTTTTCTGCACCTGAGTAG
>CM044562.2:12172571-12387571 GCA_024416835.2 Perccottus glenii | reverse complement strand
TCCATGTTACAGTCAGAAAGGAGCACAGCTGCAATGCCCTTTTTACTGGAGACATACTGATTATAGCATTACGATTATTGACTACATTAAAGGAGACCTGCTGTGGGGCTTGGGTAAGATTGAGCGTAAAGTTACACAATCAGTAGACACTTTGTTATGAGATTAAAGATGCTTTTAGATTTTAGACCATGTAGGGACAAAATGAAAGGAGTAAATAATGATAAATAAAATGATAAAACGCATAGGTTTTAAGAAGGAAGGGTTGGTGCCCCATATTTTATATTCTATAACATATTTTCCTGCTTTTGATGTCTGAGCTTTATTTGATCCTTCGCTGAGGCCAGACAAATACAGTGCCTGAGTGATCATGGCAGAATAAACAAACAGCAAGCATAAAACACAACTTACAATATTTTTCTCATCTTCTCAGAGTAATTAATAACCTCATCAACCACCCACTGGAGTCCTTGGAGACAACATTGGACGGACAAATTGGAGTTGTTAAACTGCGAGGAAGAGACATCAATGTGCTGTTGTTCAAGTATTCGATGCACACAAGAATCAAGGTCAGCATTCAAATTTCAAAGGCTTCAAAGTAATACAGCCGTAAGTAGTGTTTAAATTGACCATTAAGAGAGAAAATTGAGATTTCCATAAAAAAATTTAAAATAAATCCTTTGAATCATTTTCTTGTGAGGAAAAGCCAGGAAGGGGTTTATAGATGAGAATTCAGAGACATTATCTGGATGCGAGGGAAAAGAAAAGGAAATCAGTGCTTAATTGTTATTCATGTTAAGACAGAAATATAATTTTAAACTCTGAAAGAACACAAATATTATGCAGTCAAATAAAAAAAGATTGATGTAAAGATATTTTAAGACAAAATTCTAATCCCTGAATAAAACTTTGGCTCCTCATTGGTGAAGTGGTTGATGGAAAGGGTTGCATCAGAAAGGGCATCTGGCGTTAAAACCTATGCCAGACTAAATATCACAATGTGATTTGCTGAAGGGAGCAGCTGAAAGAATTGTTGTATTACCTGAATAAAACCATTTCAGATTCTAACCTGCTTAATCAGCTCCTTTTAACCCTTAGAAGTCCCGTCATTGTCCCTTGGACAAACAAAAAAAAAGCTCTTTTAACAAATAGT
Source organism: Perccottus glenii (assembly GCA_024416835.2). Lineage (NCBI taxonomy): Eukaryota > Metazoa > Chordata > Actinopteri > Gobiiformes > Odontobutidae > Perccottus > Perccottus glenii. Next base: position 12,386,421 of record CM044562.2, on the reverse strand, counting down.
TAAACCTGGCATTTAAGGCATTTAGAAACAAATAATGTGTTTTGATGAAAAGAAAACACAAAGTTATATTTTTTCACATGAATGCAAATAAAAAAAATTTGGGAGGTTCCTATTCAAATCTGGGAGTGTCAAAAAAGATAAATTCTGATTTAAAAACCTTTTTTGCTTAAAGTTCCTTGTAAATAAATTGCTTTACCTGGGTCTCTAGGACACATTTTTTGAAATGGTTGCCATGGAAACAAGCAGAGATTTAAACCCCAGGGTATAGGAAAAAATTCATTTACATTAAAAAAAAAAACACAAAATGTCCAGGGACCCAGGAGGGATAAATCTTTACAAGTGGAAATCAATCCATCACATTTTTGAAAGTATAGGATGTTTTAGTGTGAGGGTAAGTGCATTTTTATACTGTCTCCCATAGGTGAGGTGTATTGTATCTGTTTGTATCTGATTATAGATAAAACAACTTTAAACAACCCAGGTTTAAGTTTAATCTCACATTTATGTTCATGATAATTTTGGCACACTAGGCCTCATTTATGATTGCCAGGCTCTCCCATGATCCTCCTGGAGCTTTCCCAGATGGCCCACACAACTCCAACCCATATCTGGACCAGCACTACTGCCAGGCCCCACTCACTCACAGAGCACACAGACTGGGACTTGGCACATGACTCTGTCCCAGGACAAAAGAGGAACTTTTGGAGGTCATCTTGGTGTCGGGACCAGCTGCACTTTCATTGTTTTGGGAGTTAACAGTACTCAGTTTAAAAAGCCTGGCAACGAGTAAGAAAACTTTTGGGTAATTTAAGTCAATAAATATTGTTCAAGCTGCAAGTGTGCCGTAACCCTCCTGATATTGCAATGACATTGAGTTGTTTTTGTGTCTGTCACCCAACAAACTGCACAATATTGTACTGACCGTCTAGTTCCCAGTAAATGTAATGTCGGGAGTAAATGGAGGAAGATGAAAATAGAGAAAGGAATTAAATGATATGGAAATTAAAGTGGGTGTAAATTACTGGACTGGAGGGTGAAGGACAGAATAAATTGGATTAGACTGATCCTGTATCTGATATAATCCTGCACAGATAATTTAGGACTTCTTTAGCCAACACAAAGAATATGCATTTTTGCAATAAATCAATAAATTATTTGGACACTGTTTTTAACACACAGTTCAACTAGTTGTCCCAAATATCTAGGATCCTCAAACCATGACCGTCAGTAGTATTTTCCTTCAACTGTATGTCTTTCAGCAGTCAAGAAAGCAGTGTTTATCCCCAAGGCACAATAGCCCAAAGTAAAGGCAGGATGGGTATGACAGCAAGACAAGTTGAAAAGGAATACGAAAGGAGGAGGCAAAAGAAAGATAAGTGAAAAACAGAAAGAAAGAGAATGGGTGAATGGAACAGAGGTGTCCAGATGAAGAAGGGTACTGGACGGGCATCCAGGGACACACTCAAAGGCATGCCCTGAGGGGAGTCAAGACAGTGAGTTTGTGGGCTGGATCAACCGTCTTCCCTGGAGAATCCATGGAGCTCCTGGCCATACACAAAGAAAATGACTTCCACACATGACGCTCATCACTGCTGATAGAAGACAAAAAAATATTGAGCAATGAATGCACAAGAGCATCAGAAAGAAAAAATACTGAACGAGGAACCTTAGGGTTAAATTGTTAAAATGAAGTCTTTGGAATGAGAGAATCATCTCTCTCTCTAAGACTGATCTACATCTTTTGTCACAGTTCATTCATTCATTCATTAAATGGTTTAGATAGTACAAAAGTACAAACTGGAATCCATCACAAACTAATTCATACTGAGCCTCTCTGCATGTTCCCTTTTTGAAATTTAAAGTTGATTGACCCCAGTGTCTTCTGTTAATGCTTTAACTTACAGTGTAAGGTACAGACCTCTAGAGAGAAGCCAGAATGACGCCTGGTGAGTTGCTTTAATTACTTTCCCTCCCTCGCTGCTAATACCTTTATTTTATTAAGCTGAATCTGATTCATATGCATAGCGCAGCCACTGTTTTGATTTTATATTCTTTCTTATCTGTGGTGACGGGGACTACCACTGCATGACTGCATCCAAAATCAATTACAGTGTTTGGTTCCCTGGTGAGCATCTGGGGGTGAACACAGTGGGACAGTGAGCAGGCTCCAAAAACTTTTGACCTTAAAGATACTGAAAGACAACACAGTTTTTTTTTTACTTTGAAGGGCATCTCTGATACAAGAGTTATGTGGTGTTTATGGATGAGGAGCATGCTGTTGTGATACTACTCTCTCTAAAAGCTCTTTAGAAGCAGTCATTTTGTCATGTCAGCCAGGGCCACAAAACAAGTCAATCCAAAACTGTTTATATGTTCATGTATCTATTGGTCCTTATGGTCTACACCTAAACAACACCTCCTTCTATTTGGCAGGCCACCCCACCACGCTACATTGCTCACCAACTAAAGAAAGCCAACACCTGTATTAAACTTATCTCCCCAATGTCTTGCAATTCATTTTCTACAGCTTCTCGTTATGGATCCATTATGGAAAGAGCCCAATGCACCAGGGTGTAATGTCACAGGCATTGCTTGCTGTAAAACAGTGGCATATGGCTAAACTACACAACATTAAACATTTTGGAGACTGTGCCTCCCTGGTGCCTCAATAGCAGTGTGCTCTGGCAAATAAACCATTACACAGTATGAGTGACTTATGGACTTGGATGCCAAGTTGAGCTCTGTGGCACAAAAATAAAGAACAAACTGCATTACAGAGTAGAAATACGTTTAGTGTGAGCCATATGAAATACATAACATAAATGATATATTTTTAACAATGGCATCCAGCCCTGACCTCTGCTTAGCATCTGTTTAAACTGCTGCTACCTAACTAGAATGACAGAAAAGAAAGTTAAGTTCCACGCTCTTGTGGCTTTTTCAGAAACAGCACACAAGGTCACACTCATCAAGCCTTTGACACTAAAAAATGTGGAATTGGAAAAACGAAAGTTTTAAAAGATGGAAAAGTGAAATACTAATACTTACTTACTAAAAAATAAATGACATTAATGGGAGGTAATAAAGAAAACCCAATAAGAGACTGCATATTTTGTGTGGCTAAATTATAGACACACCCAACCCTAACACAGGAGTCCATGATGTTTTGGTGAGCTTGGAGATTGGATTAAGTTTTACAATTATAGAAATCATAGCAATGTGCATTTTTCATCTTTACACAAAAATGTATTTTGTGTAAGTTTACACAAGCATCCAGAACAAATACAGAACTCAACCTTAGACACCTGAGAGTAATAGGTCCAGTCAAAATAGTAGTAGCTTAAACCTCCCGTCCACCGGCCAGCGACTTCAATGAGGGCGGGCAATGCACAAAGAGAGAAGAGCGAATTTGTCACTTTTGGAAAACTTACCCTAATGCCACTCTTAAATATGAAATGTTTGATCAATAGCTCCCTTATCTTCAGAAATTATATACAGATTTACAACCCCAACCTGCTTGTTTCCAATGAAAAAAGGATGACAGCTAAAAGTGTTCTGATTAAGCCCCTGTTGTTTTTTGTAAACAAAGACATCAGATCATGTCTACAGCATGTGCATCCTAAAGCCATGTTCCTCTGAAGAGCCTGCATCTGCATTTACTTGTGTGTGCACCGTATGTAAAGGACCTCAGTCTGGCATTTCCAGCCATTGCTTTGTGATTGATGCAAACGTTTAGGCAGGTGACAGAGGTCACGGAGCCTGGGAGATTGTTTTAGCCCTATACCTGCTCCTCTCTTCAGCCTCCATCTCTTCGCCATCTCTGTCTCTCTCCCCACCTGGAGTGCCATGAACCCTCTCCACACTCCACCACCTAATTATATCCTGGACGTGTAAATGTATTCATATTCATGAAGGCACAGATGCTAAATTAACTGTGGCAGGGACACGTCGCACTGTGCCGACTGCACAATCTGCTTCCTCTGCTTATACCAAACAGGGGGGAGGTGGGGGTGCTGTATATCTGCAGGAGAAAAAACTACAGGGGAGAGAGAGTTAAACAAAGAAGATAAGGAGAAAAGACACAAAGATAAAAACAAAACAGGAAGGTGAAGGAAAGAATGGAGGACGGTGGTCGGTTCAGGACGTGGAAAAAGAAACCTTAGCAGTTCAGTCACACAGCTATAGGTAATTCTCCAAAGTATTCAAGGCCTATTTATAAACTTGACCTAAAGTTTACTTTACTTTTATACAAGGGAAACCCTATAACAGCAATTTAATGGTTTGATTTTGTAGATCAAAAAGAAAAAATTTCAACATCAAATATTGTAGTTTTCTAGGAACAATTTCAAATGTAACATTGTGTCAAAGCTTCTCTAAAGGTATCAATGTTAATTTAATTCTTATTGTCATTGACTAAACCTATCAGCACCCGTACTCTAAACGAAACAAAAGTGCTTCTATTGCCTACATTTACTACTTTGACCAGAACAATTTGACCGTTGACCATTGATGGACGGTAAACTGGTCCAGAATGAGATGCTCACGTGGGCCTGTGCGACTGATGAGTGACAAATCAAAAAGGCAGGGTGCATAAAAACCTGGAGCTGGCGGTGGCAGAGCGGCGTGTGGGGAACTCAGGGGCAGATGGAGGGAGGTGCAGCGGTGCGCGCTGAACAGATGGCCGCTCCCAACTTGATATATGAAATTAATAACGTTTCTCAAATAGAATTCAGAAACAGGAATACATTACCTGAATTTTAATAACTGATTCTCTCTCTTTTTTTTTGCAAAAGAGGTGGGGGGGCAGAGGCCAAGATTTGCATGTCAATATGAGAAATGGGGGTAAACAAATATGCAATGTGTCCAATTCTAATGAGTGTTTTTTCTCCAGTAGAAAGGCAAACAATAGGAGGTCACAGACAGAAGCTGTAGGAGCCACACCGAATCATTATCGCAATTTTACTGACTTTTCCAGTGTGCAAAATGATCAACAATATTAATCAGAAAATTATTCAAATTAATCTTATAACACTAACAAAGGTTTGAACTTGGTTGTAACCTTTTGCTGCACTGCTTGAAGTCGGCTTGTGGTCTTTCATTCACTGCATTTCAGAAATGGATTTGTTTATTTTTACTTGTGGTTTGGCTCGTTCCACAAAGAGTGTCATTCATTGTTGGTGGGATTTGTTCCCTCTGAAAACAGAGGTGAGAATATTCACCAGCCACGTGACACAGGGAATATTTAGGGTACAAAGATAAGCTTTTGTAATAAATTAGAACATTATTAATAAGGATACAATGACCATATACGGTACTTGTTAATATGTATTTATGTATAATTAATATGGCATGAGTAGACTGGCCTTTGTCTATACATTTAACAATAATAGGTCAAACCAAATTGTGATGGTAATGGTAGAAAAATTCACTTTACTTATGCTCCTATGTCAAGGCCAACGCTGCACAGATAACTCAACTCTAAGTCTATAGGCTCTACTGAGTAAGCACCATTCCTTTGATATGACATATTTTGTGCACATTGACCTAATATGAGGCATAACCAGACTTGAATGTTCAATAATACCACACTGAGTTGAGTGTTCGAATGTCTGTGGGTCCTGTATTGATGGTGAATAAACAATCTCCTGCCTAAGACACCCACCCACGCCTGTCTTTCTCGTGTGACTCTCAGCTGTAAGGGCAGCTCAAATATTCCCCAACAGCAACTGTGGATTATTTGTATCCAGACTGTTTGCAGTTTGGCTTATTGAAACTACTACTTCAGGCTGTATTACTTGATGTGTAAATGTTATTGCCTCGGGAACCAATGGACAATTTTTACATGTTTCAGTTAAACAATGTAAAAGTCTGAGAAATAAAATGTATTGTGCAAATTCACTTTGCCTGTTGATGTAGATAGTGTTAGAACTTATCATGTTCATAATGGTAAACCAATGTTACATAAATCATTGCACAAAAGATCCCTTGAGTAAAGAAAAAGTTTCAACAAAGGCATATAGGCGTTGGTTTTAATGTAAAAACCTTTCATCCCTTGACCAAGGGATTTGTGTTTGATTCTGGGTTCAACTGGTGAGACAGCTGAGCCTGTCTCAGAATTAAAAAAGTCTCTTGGACAGGGGATGAAACTTCTTCACCTTAAAACTTATGCCCAGAGGCCATTGTAGAACTCTTTTCTCCATTATGTCCTGGATGACGGAGAACCTCCACAGACAATCACTTGAGTGGTGACTATACAGTATCCCTTTATCAAAAGTTGAAGTCTGTGAAGTAAGTGAGTCTTCTCAGTGTTCTTATTGCTGCAGCAATAGGAGAGGAAACCAAATTGTAATAGTAATAATTTCAATTTATAATAAATTTGGATTCTACCCCAAGCACCATATTGGATCACTGCCTGCCAACACTGTGCTCTCTCATCAGCTCTCTGGCACCAAGCCAGACATTAGTCCAAATAACACAAGGTAATAAGTACATTCCCTTTTCAATGTTTGTTATTAGAATAATGTGTTTTCAAAGATTTAGAAAATAATTTGCTTTGTTCCATGACAAGTACAACACACAGGATGTATTTTTTTTGTCATTGTTGACTATTTTCATTCTGGACGGCACTATTTAAATTGATATTATGCCAAATTCTGAACGTGGATTATCAAAAATACTTTATTGAATGGTGAGTAATTACAAATGTGCAGAGTGGATGTATGACCCAATTGATTAAGATGTATGAAGAACCAAGTGCGTTTAGCAGACTTATACTATGACTTAATAACTAAATGGCACTGAGAGTTGTTGAAGGAAGAACAAAGTGCCAAAAATGATGAATATGCAGCACAAAGCTGATGAGAGAGATACTGTGGTGTTGCAGTGTGTAGTGGGAGTGGTAGCATGAGGAACTTGGAAGCAGTTCAGGCATTGCAGTCTGTTCACCTTCACGGGTGGAGTGACAGATGGCCCGGGTAGCTTTCTGTAGTTTAACAGAGAAGAGTTAGCATGAAGTTTTTGTACGTGGGAGCTTTGACAAACTGGTCTATGTCAATCTGTCCCAAATCCACATAACCATGCACATCTGTGCTCACATGAAACCTCGGCAAAAACGGTCTGTCCTTATTTTTATTTTTTTGAATCAAATTGTCTGAAAGTCTATTAGCATTGAGGAGCAAACCAGGGGCAGGACGGGTGTTTCAAGGTACGTCTCAATCCACAGAGGAAAACACGTTCCCTTCCAAAAACAGAAGGTAGAAGTTGGCGAGGCGTTGTGCACATGGAGAGTGTTACTTACTGGTTATTGTGGTGGTCATACTGTGTCCCGTATGGCAGTGTATAAACGAACAGCATGCAAACACCTTCTGTCCAAACATCTGCGACAGGCACATTTTTAGGCTGCTTTCCAAAAACTAAAAAAAAGATGGAGGTAGAAGGAAAAAAAGTCACTCTCGTCGCTTGGCTCATCCCTCACTCTGTTGGCTTATTGCTTTTTAGGGTTTATTCCAGGTTAATTGAAGACACTGAGAATGAAAAGAAGCTGCTGATACCACCCAGACAGTCAAAATAGTACTTTTACAGGAGAAGAAAGTACAAGCTGGTGTAACTGAAACTCCTTCCCACAACCCCTAAAGTTGTCCTTACATACAGGGGAAAAAAACATGCTGTATCTTCTATCTTATTACTATTACAGCTCACTTAACATCAAACGGTCACACCATAGAAGAGAGCTGGCTACATTTTTCTGAACTGTTGTTTGGTATGTATTGTGTATGGTGTCCAGTGTTAAAATAACTTTGGATGCCTATATAAAGACAAGAACTTTATGACATATTGGCATGATATTATAAGTAATGCATGGGCTATTGTGTTTTCAAGCAGGACAACTGGGGCTTTATCAACAGCTAACATATTTACATTTAGAGTTCTTTTGAATATGATATAAATTGTTAAAAGTGTGGTGAATACAGGTTTATTGGTTTACTTTACAGTAGTGTACTGTATGGGTCCTGTGTCTTTTGGGAAAAGATGTTTTTCATCTCCAAGTTCTATGACCAGGCCTAATCTGTGTACACACTTTTGGCACAGGCACACATAGCTGGCGAAAGAGGCGCCTGTTAGAAAATACACAAATGAAGGCTTGGCTGGAGAGCCTCGGCTGCTGCTTCTCAACATATCACGTCATGCATTCCTTCTGCTTCCACTCATTTTTCCAGAATTCTTTGCCACTAAAGGTTTGCCCCTAGAACATGACTTATAAACGACATCCAGTGTCAGCCAATTATTTTAGACTTTGATGGTTATAAATCAAGGCTGACCAATAAAAATGAAGACAGCCAAGTAAAATGTTGATGTGAGTGAGACTTCGACTGGATTGTAAATGAAGCCAGATGGGCTGGGAGACTGCCACTGAACGGAGCTGGATCCCATCACTAAATGGCTGTGTGTTTTCCCCTCGTGCACAAATTACAGCATCACCTCATTCAGCGGCATAAATCAAAGCCGAAGCTGTGATATGCACAGGGCATCTCTCCATCTCATTACTTAAATAAACTCTCTGGCAGCCTTAAGGTGCAAGCCCTTCTTGAATCACAATGGCCACAATTGCTACCACTACAGCCCTATATCCCAAATTACTATTCACAATAATAAACAACTTCTATGCTTATTCTTTATCAAGCACCACTTGAATGATGTTAAGAGAAACACATGGGTCAGTGTCTGTAATTGAAGCAGGTTTTAGTGAATTTCAAGTGAAGTTGGACATTTGTGGAGATGAAACAGACCAGGGAGTGTCCTCATAAAGGAGCTTTTTAATGGTCACTCTGTTTGGATTTTGGGGAGCGGGAGATCTCAGGGGAAAAAAACTGTTAAGAAAGTGAGTGGAAAACACTTATATAAATCATAAAAACACACTAGCAGAGATGAACAGTGACAGGGATGAGGGATATCAGTAGACAGACGCATGTGGGCCGAAGGACATAAATGGGGTTTTTGTAAGCATTGCAAGCTCACTATCAATTGTCTTTCACTACAGAGTGAAGAAACAGACCTTTCTAAAGAGCTGGCTTTCTCATTCAGTGATAAGGCTGCTTTTAGAATGGCTCCTCTTTCAATGCTCTCTTCATCTTTCCAAAATTTACAAGGGTAGCTTATATGATTCAGCATGTCTGCTTTTCTAGACTGACCTGAAATTGAATGTGGCAAAAATAACAAGTCTGTGTGGATTTATTTAAAGACTTTTACATATGGTCTTCATGAGTTTGCGAGGTCAGCGAAGCTCGGCCAAGTTAAACAAGATTCCCCTCTTCTGAGCGCTACACACCACTTCATCAGCCAGTAATGAAACAACACAAGAGTCCAGAGTTGAGAGATTGTTTGCCCAGCACAGAATGATTCATGGCAGCGGTCTGACCTGTGAAGCTTACTATATTATGCTGTCTGAAACGGAAATGCTTTGAGACTGGTACCTGAGAAAGGAAGCCTTCGGTTGGTGTTTTGGACTGGTGTTTTCTGAAGCACAAGGTTGCTGACATGCGTACAGAGTTGGTCAGCTGTCAGTCAAAGACAGGAAAACAGATCTATAATGCTAAGCAAGCAGCACTTCGGCCCCCAGCAATTTTCTATCTGACTTGAGATTACTTTACTCTTGCATGTAGTTTTTACTTTCTTTGGGAACTTTGTGATTGTTTGCAGTCTCACCACGCAAATCAGTCCATTTAATAATGCACTGTACTGCATCTCTCTGCAGTCTCTGCTATTTGAAGCTAATAGGTTTACTTCGATGTAAGGCTGAGGATACAGTGTACTTGTTCCACTTTATGTATTCCTGCGCAGGTAATTGTAGGATTGTGGTTGGGGGGGGTCATGTGACCAGACATGACAACATCCAAACCCACTGACAGTGAAAGTTTCAAAGAGAAATTAAAAGAGCAGCTCTGCTATTATCAGTTTTTAAAATGTCTCCACAAAGCCATAATCCCAGAACAAATCTCCTGAACTTTTTTACTTTTCTGACCCCACACCTTGGAAGCATATCTTTGTGACATGTATTGGTAACATTGGAGCAAGCCAGGACATACACATTATCTGTTATACACTCCAGGAATTGTCGAGGTACACAACGGCAGGCGTCACGCCGCAGACGAGTCATATATCTTCTGGGCTTGTCTTGGGGGAAGTGGTGCAGGCAGTGTTCATACATATGGCATGTGTGCCTGTGCGTGTGTGTGCGTGTGTGTCTACCAACAGTCATCCTTGTGTCTCAAACAAAAGAGTCCATTGGTTCATGTAGAAAAAGGAGGACCTAAAGTGGACAGGACCTGGATCTTATCACTCAGTGGATTAACACTAGCCAGAGCACAAGTCGCTAAGTCCAGGCGGCAAATTAGGAGCAAGGCCTGCAGACTGGACTCGTGACAGGGACGTGATGAAGAGCAGGCAGACCGTTTCAAACCTCACATGGACCATGATAGGACAGGAATGCACCTAGAGCTGGACAAAGGAGCGAGTCAGTGGAAGGCAATTTACAGTCATTGCAAATTTGGTGCTTGTGCCAAATGTTACATTCACTTTTACAAGCTAAATAATCCCATATAGTTTGAGTTGTGAAATTGTTATCACCTGTATTGTGAGCGTGTCCTTTAAACATAAAAGGCCATGTTGTCTGTTCAATAGAAGAATCCATTGTTGACTTAATGTGTGCCCGAAAAATGCACCAGGGATCTTTTACTCTCACGAAGTGTTTACACAGCCAACAGTGGGTCCCTGAAGTTGTATTTCACAGTGTAATGCAATTTTACTGTTGTAGTTTTCCTCTGGTAACCAGTTTTATTTTAACAGCTTGTTCTAAAATAATCTGTATGTGCCCCATGAGATCACACTCAGACTCACAGAGGAGGAAATATCACACATACTTACAGCATATACACAAAACCTTATTGTTTACAGTATAAAGATAAGTTATTTGAGTCAACCTGTGCCAATAAACTAGGCCTAAATTCCAAAATTGAGGGGAAATGAGGAAAATGACAACAGTGTTACTGTGTGATGAAGATAAATGCATTTTGTTGTGTTTCTATAAACAGCATATGGCGCACAATTTGAGTTGTATCGTACATTGTCTGACTGTGTGTTATTGAGGTAAGTAGGTTTAAAGCCAGTCATCGTTAATGTGAACATCTGTCTCCATTTGTTATCAACAGCACTTTGTCGTTGTATTGCTGTCAGTGCTGTGTGTCTGCAGCACCTCTGTGTGATAGCCTACTTCAGTGTCATAAACACACCAACAATGACAATAACAACAATACATACTGTGGTTTACCAAAAGTTGTATAAAATTACAATTAGAATACTGACATCTGAATTACTCATTTGAGATTGCTTCATGAGATTTGTTTAATTTACAATGAACATAACTCCAACTTGTGTTTTCAATAGCCAGACAAATACAAGAATGAAACAGTCCATTGAAGGAGACCTCAACCTGACTTGATTATGTGTTTTTTCATTTATAGCAGAGGTTCTTCCATGTGGTACATATAATCTGATGGCCTTGAGGCGCCCAGACTGGTGACAGACATGACACTGCCAGTTAAGGGGCGACAGTGGCTGATGATGGTAACAGACAGCACAGTGCCACGGGGTCTATTTACAGACTGCATGTCGTCATGGAGAGTTGATGAAGAGCTTTGTATGTGTGAACAAACAAGCCTCAGGCAGGGTCAGGTACGTCGGAATCAAATTAAAATCTGAAGCTATTCCCCAAGCTTTTGTCTGACGCTGCATAAACAACGACAGTGAGGATATGTAAATAACTTTAGTAAAATTAACATTTTACCATGCAGCTCTGTGTGACATTTCACGGGCTTTACACAGCAGTACAGTGCTAGGATTTACTGACAACATAATTCACCCAAGCTCTTTCCACAAGCAAGTGTGTCTTTAAAATTAATCATCCTCCACAAATCACTCTTCCATGCTCCTTCCATCAACCTTGTGTCCAAGTATTTGTCATTCTCTGCAAACTCTACACAGTACACGATTAACGTCAGACTTGAATGAAAGACACAAAACCTCTCAGGAGAGTTGTAAAGAGTGCTTTAACAGAGTTGGTGGAACAATGGCGCAGCAATCAGGACGTGGACAGTAGCAAAGTGAGGAAAGTCTGAAAGTGGTTGAAAATGTGTGGAGTAGTGGGTGGAAATACATTTATTTGAAGCTTTGTATGATCAGTTGAATTAAACACACATTTATTCATTAATTTTCTACCTCTTCACAAACCTACTAGCTACGTGAACATTGTACATAAAGGTGTTGTATCTTCCTAAGCATTTACTCACCTGTGCAGCTCTAATGCAGCTGTGTCAAGGAGGATGCATAGATAGGTCAGGAACTAGTCGCTGAGGGGGCAGCAGGTCCAAAGCTGTGTCTAGAGGCCCATACATGAACACTCCCAGTTGAGAGTGTGTGTGCTGGCAACAGACAGAGGCATGCCTACAGCTAATGTTACAGCAGACAAATTACACAATGAGTGCATCTTGTTGACAGTCAGCATTAGAGTCGTGGCTGAGCAGCAATTAACGGCTACACTAGTCATCTGGTTTCACTCTGATAGCACTGATTGTTTTGACCTCAGGAGTCTAGAGGTCATAGTTGAGTCTCCGGCTTTGTTTCCAACATCACCACAACACACTACACAGGCCTCTGCTGTATGTAAAATCAGGTGGATGTTGACAGTAACACTCCACCACAGCAATAGTGTTAAAAAGCTAGTATTGGCTCAAAAGCAATAGTGTTTAGTACAATGCAGAATCCAAAATATGAATTGTGTTGTTTAAAATTAGGACTATACATGTTCAGAAGTACATCATAGTTCATTACATATTTTAATAATCATTTACATTTAATCCATTTAGCTGACGCTTTTATTCATTAGCGACTTACATTAAGGTTCCATTCACCAGTGTTACAGCTGGAACACCACTGGAGGCAAGTGTCTTGACCAAGGACACAACAACAGTATGAACTGTGGGAAAGCGGGAATCGAACCTTCCGGTTGAAGGACGACCGCTCTACCACTGAGCCACTGCGTCCCAATAATCTCAAAGTAAGGCGACAGTCTTACACATTTATCTTTCTTTTTGTCTGAAAGCCAAGGCACTGGAATAACTAGCTGTATAACTTAACACAATACGCCACAACTCTGAGGTGTGTTTGACACACAAGCTACTGCAGTTCACTTGACAGCCACAGGTGTTATTAACAACCCGATTGTCAGTAATGATCCATCACTGAGGAGAAAAACATTCAAAGGCCTTTTCTAATTCCCCTCTTGAGCACACAGACTTTCTAGCCATCAGTTATAGTCAACATACTGCTGTGCAACATTAATACCTACAGCAGTCATAACCCAGTGTTATCCAATATTTTGCACTTCTCAGAACCTCACAAACGAAGGGCTATCCCAATCACCTCACTTCTACTCATTACTGTCGGTGGCTCCCCAAGGTGGATGTAATGAGTACTGCTGGCTGATAAGGCTTCTGTGTGCTGGCAGCTCCAGGAATATTCTGCAACATCTGTGAAGCTACTTGAGGTCCTAATGCTTCTCTCTATTCCCAGCTAAAGCAAACAAGGGGAAACATATTGGGAAGGAATTAAGAGCAGATTTGAGACAGACTGTATTGTTAAGCCTTCAGCAGTGACATGTCTGTTTGAGTCAAAATCTACAAATTTCAACTGACCTGGCAAACGCTGTGCAGACCTGGCAACCACAGGCTCAGATTGGATGGTTTAAAATGAACATCTAAAAGGCAGAGTAGTAGAGAGAAAGTTTTGTTTGGCCAGATGTGTATGCTTTCTGCCGAGACTCAACAGACTTCTGACTAATCTTTGTCACTATTATCTGTCTTCAACACTACGCCACCACCACGACGTCCCCCAGATGCACCAACAGACCAGCAGACAGACGGACACCCTCTCATTTGTTCATTTGTGAGCTGAAGAAGTAAACAGATGATGGCTTCTCCTTTCAGCGCATTGCTGGTCCTGGTGGCACTCGTGGTGGTGGTTGGCAGCAGCGTGCTCATCATTCCACAAAACCCTAGCCAGATGTCTTGGAGCCCAGGAGGCAGGTGGGCCAGGACCCCCCTCTGCTGCAGTGCGACAGGGCTGGCAGCTCTTCAAACCTGCTGGGTATAACCTTTAATTCACATGCTTTCCCTGGCACAGAGGGCCGAGGGGCTGCCATCTGCCCACATTGTTGTGGTATACAGACATAGAGGAAGTGAGAGGCCTGAGAGGAGGGATGTTGAGTCTGACTGAGTGGTGGGGTGGTTAAGCGAATGACCACTGTGCCTGTGGGCCACACACAATATTGTTCTGTTGGTCTGTTTGTTTGGTTGGGGACCTCTGGTATAGGAAGTGTATGTGGCTATTACTGTAGCAAAAGTACTTTTAACTGTAATATGATTTGTGCGTATCAAGATTTGTGTGTGTTATCACAATTTGTGTGAGTGTATCAAGATTTGTGTGCACGATAGGATTTGTGTGTATGTAAAATTATCAATCTGTAATCGACTAAAAGTCACTTTTACTACAGTCCTGCCATGTCAAGAATTGTGTAAGCGTGTTTAGTTTTGTGGCCCTGAGTTTAGACACAAGGTGTGCACTACAGTCAATAGGCTGTGTGGCAAAATCAAACAGCGTTTACAGAGAAAGGGCATATTTTGGTTAAAATGGGCTGTGTGCCTCTTAGAACTAAAGCATCAGTTCAGTAAAAGTTTGTACTGCCAGCACAGAAAAATCCTTGGATACTGATTTAATAAATTATTTGCTCTCGATATCTCAGGATCTGCCTGCATTTTTTCAAAACAAAAGATCTGCTAGTTTGCCACCAATATCTGTTGTTATGTAAATTTTGTACATGCACTAGTATTGGTGAATCTATATGACCAAGGGCTAATCCACAAATATGTGTAAACTGAATATGCAACTGGCTGGTATTGAACCACGCCGTAGGCTCAAAGCTGCTGAGATAAACTCCTGTAATACGCATTTACAAATCTTCATATGCACACACAAATCTTAGTACGAGTTCACAAATACTTTTCTACAAGAATAGCCCCATAGACGTCCAAGCAAATATTCACATAAACTCCCACCTCTTTATATTAAGACATGTCCTAACCCTTGGCAGAAGTAAATGTGTGAGCACTGTATGTTTTTATATTGTCAGTATTGTATTTTTATAATTTATTTATCTTACATTCATACTATGTGAAGAACTACAAAAGCTTTGGACTGTAGTCCTAAGCCAATAAGCTCATGCAAATAACCCTGCGTGTTTTTAAAAAAGAACTGACAACAAGCTACACACATTTCAAATACAAAGCCAATCAAGGAAATTGTCATTTGTTCCTGTTTTTATAACTACATTGTAGAAATACTAAAGCACTAACAATTATGACATATAAAAATGCATATTAGTGAAATCTAAGATGGGGACATGCCTTTTTGATTAAGTTGAACATTGTTGCATGAAATGTCAGCACCTTGTGGAGTTGCTGATGACTGCCCTCTCCACACAGATGTTCAACAGATGCAGCGAATACACAACTCGGATCATCTTACACTATCTCTTTCATCTGTTAGCTACAGCAGAACCTTTTTGTTGCCTTTGAGTACACTGTATGACAGAAGAAATCCTGGGCTGTTTTTTCTCAACATATGTCATTAATAATCCCAACATAATGAAACACAGCTGATCCCCAAGTCATGATCCAGTTAACAAATGTGGAAGTGCTCCCCAGATGTGAAGGGGAACATAGGGCCACTCTATCATGGGCAGAGAGATGGAATGTTAGATTGGTAATCATTGTATAGGCCTAAGCAGTCTGAAATAATTGTTTTTAACGAACACCCCTCTTTTGACATGGATTTATTTATGTTGTTTATAAATTTGTATTAGAAGCATTTGAATGAAAACTCGAGAAAGCCATTGCGAATCAGACATTTAAAGGCAAGATAGATCTGTACGTTTGCACTCTGGGCTTTTTACCAAATCTGCATTAAAGTTACGACATGGTATTGTAGATGGGATGACTCCACAGGCTGTGCATCTCTCTACCCATGTATTGTTTGACCAAAGGCTTAGATTGATCTTTAGCCTTTGGTCAAACAGTACATGTACTCTCTCTCTCTCTCTCTCTCTCTCTCTCTCTTTGGGTTCAACGAGTAAGACCAGAGTTGACTGGATTAAGGGTCTGTATATACTGAACAGTTGCACCGACCATTAAAACAAGTCAAACATCTTTTCACAAACATATGCTGTATCTTCATTAAACTATTTGATGTCACACAGTAAAGCTCATTATAACTGAAATATTATAATCATAAAAATTAAGTGTAATTACAAAACAAAAACTGATAAAGTATATGAAATATATGCAACACAATGTGCTTGTGTTGTATAATCAATAACGATTATAGTCAAATCCTTTCTTTGGAAAATATTTGAATAAATTGTTGAATGTAACCAATTAGCGGAAGTCTTTGTAAGCACTGCTACAGATTTCTCAATCTGCACAGTGGCATATTGGCGGTTGATTATGCAAATTAATGTCTGGGTCTGATCCTGAGCATGACAGTTTAAAGTCACTCGTGTCCCATCTCTAGTTTTTTCAACTTCAGAGAAAATGCAGAAGATAATAAGATAAAAAGAAGTGTGTGACAGAAAATGGAGTGAGTCAGAGTCGAGGAATGAAATGAAGAGAAGAAATGATGAAAGCAGATAGATGGTGAGTAATACAGCACTTGCAAGTGATAATGAATAGAAAGAAAATGCCAGAAATAGACAAAAGAGAAGTGTAGAAAATGGAGAGAGGAGTGGGAGAGAGAGGGAGGCACTGTGGAGGCTGCCACAGGCCTGCTGTGCAGCGCTCGGCAGAGGCTCATCATTCAGCTAATTATGATCAGGCTTCTCCCTGCAGGCACCGGCGTGCTGCAAATGGAAAGTCTTTGTTCTCACACGGCCCAATGGAAGCGATGGGGCATGGCGCCACACAGATGAGTTGTACGCACACACAAACACACAGACATTAAGATAGACACACAGACAGTCGCAAACTCCAGCGTCATTAACACATGCACAGGGCTTAGTCCTGCAGCATTCCTGTACAGAGCACATTATTATTTAACACATACACCTTGTCTCTTAATGCATGTCTCTGGCTGTGTATACTTTATCCTTCACACACACAACTCATACACAGCCACTCAAAAATAAACACACCTGACTGCACACACCTTGTTTAGCAGATTTTACATTTATTTGCATTCATATTCCAACGTCCTGGGTCATGGATGGTGATAGTGGCCTATTCCGGATATATCATATATTTAAGTCATGTTAAAATATACAATTTACAACTTACAATTGATGCTTTATTAAATAAATCCAAACCATGCAACTAATAGTTGGTAGAAAAATACACACATCTCCTTTTCAATATTAAATAAAGACACATTTTATGCAAAGTATTCTATTTGTTAGGCGCTACATACTTATATGTTCAATTTTTTTTATCTGAACCCATCTTTTTTATGTTCTTGGTAATTCTTGGTGAAGTTCTTGTTTAAATAGTGAGACTGCTTGAGGACCCATTCAGACAGAAAAAAATCACAGGTATCGGTCTGAGGAGGCTTGGCAACAAGCAGAAAAGCAATTTCCTTTCCCAAATTCACACAGGATGCTTTTAGTCTGTAAGATTAGTTTTAGTACGCAAATGTAAATAGCATTAATTTTTAGAGATGCATTAGAGTGCATTAATTACTGTAACTGCAGTCATTAACTAAACAATGACAAGGGAATTTTATGTTCCTTTGGCAGGAACATGTTGCTGTGATGATATGGGTTTAAAACATTGCTGTTATAAGCATTAAATCCAGTAAATATTTGCAAAGTCTTTTCCATGCCAAGTAAATATTTAAAACATGAAGATATACCTCATACATTCACTGGTACTTACTGCCTAAACATGTCATTAACATATATTTTTGTGACACTGTATAAAGCAATGTTGGACTGTGCATTGCAATTCCTTGGCATACACAAATTAATCTTCTAATGTGGCAATGCCTTCTATTAAAGTATAAATATATGTACAGAGACTTTACACACACACTTGTGAAGTGGTAAACAATAGCAAAGCAAGAATACACTGTTTTAATCAAGTGCATATTATTGACTGAAAACCTTGAAATTGTATGCATCAAAAAACAGATAAGTTGATTATAACACTGACATATATAAATTAACAAATCTCCTTCATACACTCGTCATTATTGAGTGGTGCACAACTTGTAACCTTTGTGAAACTTCTGCCCAGACTCTCATTTTCCCTAATCAATAAGCAACAAATAGGACACCTCTGAAAAGAATCTTGATGTGAAAAAATAATGTGCCATTACCAGGCATATGCCTTTTGCATAATTATTCCATACTGTGTTGTTTTCACACCATTATACTGTATAAACACCCCTTAATACTGAGCATGCATATTGATGCACCTATATGAGCATTAATGAGCAATTATTCACCACAGCCAAGGTTGTTGGTGCAGGTGACAATACTTTGCTTCGATCCTGTCTAAAAAGTCTAATTAGCATTCATACAGCTAGATATTTAAATGAATGCAAATGTGGGTTTTACTTGTACTTAGTCTAAGTAGTTACTTTTCCTGTTGTTGCTATAAGGAAACAGAGCACATAAAGGAATCCTAACCCGTCACTCACGTAATGTCTTGTGATAAGTCTCTGTCCCGGTAACAGGAAAGTTACATTGGAGGTATCTGTCCCAACGAGGCTGTCAGTGGGATAGGCATGATTCTACCAATATCATTGAAATGATTTTAATATATACATACATATATATATATATGTACAGGTTAATTGGCAACTCTAAAGTGTCCCTAGTGAATGAATGTGAGAGTGAATGATTGTCTGTCACTGTCTGTCTTTGAATGTCAGCTCTCTAATGACAGTCCACTGGCCACTGTCCAGGGTACCTCAGGCCCCAAAGCTGCTGGGATAGGCTCCAGTCACCCGCGACCCCTAACGGGACTAAGCGGTAGAAAATGAATGAATGAATGAATATATATATATATATATAACCTTTGTGAAACAGATACCAAATATATACAATATACCACCAGGCTATGCAATGACACAAGGTAACAAGAAGAGCATAGTTAAGATGTCTCTAATGACAGTCGGTATGGCACATGCAAATATACAAATACACAGGTAGACCTGATGGGTTGCTGTTAAAGTCCACACAAGCAGTATGACAATGGCTGATGGGTAATAGAGCAATTAATCTAAACTTCACTCATTCAGTTAAAAAAAATCATGAGATACTATGTTCCAGACTGTAACATTTTAAGTTAAACTAGCTGCAGTGTATTGTCAGTAAACACAATGCCTTCACTCCTGGCAGATGAGTCCGGAGCTGTGTGACATGAGCAGTAAAAGGCCAAACTGTACGGCATGCAGCTTCCAAATAACATCCCAGCTCTGCTGACCATCAGTCTAGTAGCCGACCTCAGAGCCAAGCAGGCAGTCATCCAGCCAATGCGGGCGGCAGTGTCTCCTTTGCGATGCCAGCTTGTGTTTCCTTTCAGTAGCTACAATGTGGGATTGTTTACTGCTCTTTTTATAGTCCAGTGAATAAGCCCTTATTTTCTCCCAATCTACCCCTGCTGCGAGTGCCAGCCCAGACAGTGGGAAGTGGCCCTGGGAAGTCGTAATTATATTTGGCAATGCATGAAAAGCCCAACACACACCGGCACACACAAAACAAGGTTTAAACACTATCCCATGCATTTAGGTGAAGACATCTGTGAAAAGAGGTGTACTTACAGATATGCACACAGCGTTGAGAGTCTGTGTGTGGTTAATACACATAACAACATATGCTGCACCTGGCATGGAATTTGGCTCCGAAAAAAACAACACTCAAGAGCACATAAATGTAGCACAAATTTATACTTTTACAACAATTAAATAACTGTTTCTGGATGATTTCTTTATATTTCTCTAATTTGTTAACATTGCAGTGTTTATGGATGCCCTGCATATTTCAGACTGGAGATATAATACAGTATATTTCCTGAGAGCACGTTTCAAATAAATATTCTGTGTTTCAAAGTCTTGGCACAGAGTTAGAGTGAATTAAAGGGAACAGTGGCTGTAATGGCTTTGGCTTTTCCTCCATTGCCCCAGTCTTCTTCTAAAGTGCTCTTTGTGTCTGTTCAAACTTTTCACAATTTCATTTTGACTGTAACAACATTAAATGACACAAATAGGCCATCAATTGTGCCACAGGAAAAAAAATGCAGCAGAAGATCACACATAACTCCAGTTTGAAATTGCATTGAGTAAAGTAACATTTATATTCTGCCTCTGCATCTCACCATTTTCCAGTAGTAAGAAAAAGGTTGCAGTTAATATTGAGCCACAGCAAATAAAAATGCTAGAAGCAATCTTTTTCATATTCAGCCAACATGTTCAACACGGAACACAATAGCTATGGGGAGATGAATTAGATCATAGCTCTGCAAAGAAACCTCAAGAGCACCACAGGAATCCTATTAATCTGTGTTTGGTACTCAAATGAAATTATTATAGCAAAACGTCCCTCTGCAAATCCACGTTAACATGGACAACCAGCCTTGTGTATTTCTATAGTGCCACTGTTTGTATTCTAACAATTTACATAGCGGTGGCCAATTGATTTGAAAGTGAAGTTGTAGTGTCGTCTTGCCATTAAGTCATGCGAACATTCAACGTTTTGGTAAATCTGTCCTTTCTTTTTACCCAACTTAAAAACATACATACATTATAAATAGTCTGTGTATAAGTTGTGTTTGCTAAGGATGTTCCAAGCCTCATGCCCTAAAGACAAAAGTGAAAAATATTAGTAAATCAGACATTCTTCCACTTTTTTAAGTACATTTTTTAGCCTTCAGTTGTAGCAACATTGGTCACAGCACAGTGGCAGCAGAACCTTTTACCACTATTAATTGCTGTGTTGTTATCATTTGACATGGACAACAGAAATAAAAAGGCTACGTAAGTAGGTAAAAGAAGGAGTTTGGAGCAAAGAGGGCACAGTGAAGGCAGCGTGGGTGTAGGAGGAGTTTAGCAGACAGGAGGCTGAGTCAGGGGGCAAGTATGTAGGGGACGTTCCTAGATCCACCCTGGTACTGCTGGGTGTTGAGGCCTGGAGTGTGTCGAGCACACCCCCGTCTTATACTGTCTCTGTGTCAGAGGGAGGAGGGGGTCAGGGCTACGTACCACTGTGTGTGTATAAGGTCATACAAATAGACCTGGAAGAATAACATTGTACATGCGCACACACATAACCTGCGTCTATGGTTTTCTTTGAAGCAAGAATGAGTTGTGTGCAAAACATAGGTATGTAATGATTCGCAGAGAACCTTTTCCCTTGATTTGTTTGTGGTCAAGGTGAAAGAATAAAGGTTTGAGGAATGTTTCAGAGAAATATAAAATCCAATTAAAATAGCTCAAAATGGATGTAATTATCAAAGTAATTTGACAATAAATCTTGTGCCATCTTTGTATTGTCTGCTGAAGGCTGGCTGCAAACATCATTTCACTTCTGCCAATTCAATCTGACTCCGGTTTTCGACTTTGCTAACAGTGTTATTTGAAATCCACACACGCATACACAAACATTCACACTGTGTGTTCTATGTTTTGATGCATAAAAGTAATTGTTTACCTAATACAGTAATGTAACACAACACAACAACAGCTGTCAAACTCCAACTATTTTCAGTCCAACGAGCTGTCAAAGCCACATTATCCTTGTGTGACATTCAACAAATGTGTAGCTATTGTTTGTCTCCAGGAATAGCCTTGAATATTTCCAGTGTTTAGCACAAGACAAGCAAAATAAAAATAAAACATTTCATGCTTTGTTCAAACAAGTTTAACTCCACCACATTTAACATTTAAAAGAAAAAATGTTGGCTTCACTGAAGGTTAATTTCAGATTTTCACTTTATAATTGTGATTTTATTTGAAGAAAGTCGTATACAGTTGATTTCAGAGCAGGAGAGGGCATGGACGATCTGAAGGGTGCTCACTGCTGCAAGTCTGCGATCTGGCTTGTTAGCCCTGAGTCATGTGATCTGTTGGGGTTTGTTTCACCCACATAGACAGAACAAGAGAACATGATGGAGAGGTGAACAGGAAGATTGATGGCTGTTATCTCCCTGGATGATGAATCATGTATCGTTGCTGTTGCCAAAACAGTGCAACTGGCACTTGGGCCCTTTCAAATGTCAGCGCTAATGATGTGGGTCAAGCGGCTAATGGAACTAATGTGTTGTCCCTGCTGCTCCTGTGGGGTTTGCTCTCCTCTTCAGGTCACACCCAAGAAACTAAACTGATTCATAATATTCCATTATGATATGTGGATATTTTCAGGTGCAACTACTACACTGGAAATAAAACAATGTTTGTGAGTTTCTTTTAAGGCATTACATTGCTCATAAAGAGAACTGTAAACTATGTCAATTACTGAACAATATAAAATCACATTGAAGGTTATGTTGTAACGATTAAACTAACAACTAAAAGCCTTACGGTGCAAATCTAGTGGCATAATGCAGTTTCTTGCTTCAGTAATGCTGTTTTAATTATTAGTTATATAAATTCACTGGTAAGTTATGTTACCATTCAGGGTAACAAGAAGTCATGAGGAAACACTGCTGATGAAGTGAAGAATGAAGAATGTGTTGTTTGTATTGATACATTTATGAATAATGCACTCTCAACTCTTTATCACCTAAATGATGAAACTACTGAGCTGTATGCTCACAGGAGAGCCCAATGAGCCGCATCCTCGTTGCCCGCATTAATGCTTGGCTACTCTCTGTAACACTGTCTCACTGACAGTGAAGTTGGGAGCTGAGATCTCCATACTGATGCCAGTATAAATGACAGCCACCACCAGAGCAGCTCCTGCACATCCGGTTGGTGTTATTCCCTCAGGCAAACCTCTGCTCACTAGAGCATGGCCAGGCACATTGTGACTAACACTGCAACTCTAAACGGCTTTTCAGGTCTATGTGTGTTTGCCCTGATTGCATTTCATACATATTTTATGCATGATACTGCAAAACTTGTGCAAAACTTGTGCATTTGATGACTTCATTGTGGGGTATCTACTGAGCTGGGTACAGTCCTTCTATGAAAGAACAGTATATTTTTTTATGTCAGGCACATTGATATGAATGATGGCAAACTGACTTATAGACTACATCTTTTGATGGTTTTGAATATCCATTTTGGTAAAAATTATATTAAGGCTGTTAAACGTGAAATCTTGCAGGATAGATGAGGAGGCCAGAATCCCTTCTCAGTAAAATGTTTCCATAAGGCTTTATAAATATGGCCCAGTAACATTATGATATGGTTGTTTTGTATACGTCTTAGATAGAGTGCATGTTTCCAATAGACGACGATCTAAACAGACAAACCACTGCCAAGGTTGCCATATGCTGCAAGAGCTTACTCATTAACATAGCGCTAACAGCTTTGATCCTTTCACTTGATAAACAACAGTAGAAGAGAAAAACAAATGGACACCCAAGGCAATCAGGCTTTGAGGATCTAGTAGTTATTAGCCTAATGCGCTAACAGAGTTCATTTCCTTTTAAAGAGGCCTTCTTTCACAGATGAATCTCCAGTGAGTGGTTCACTCATGGTGTCGAGTCTCCTGGGAACTAAAGGATAGGATGTCAGCTGCTGCTTCCTGCTTGAGCCGGTAACAGGAACTGGCTGAGTTCCAATGTGTGTGTACGATGTCAGCCGGAGGACCGGGCAACAAGCCCAGGTGCAGCTGAGCCCAGGTGTTCCTCTATGAAGAACACAATGAGCGTGTGCAAACAGGGAAGGACAGACAGGCAAATGGAGAGGGATTGGTATCAGAGATCACACCTGTTGAGCACCTGTCCCATCCGCTCCTGGCCCACACTGATTATAGACACAGCGGTTGGAAACACACACAAACACATTTATGAATTATATAATATGTTTACTCCCATGCTTTTTAGTGGTGCTTGCCTATTTGATACTTAAGTACTACAGAAACCAAACATTACTAGGATTGCATTTTGTACAACTGAGATTTTTGGCACACTTTTGGAAAATCCCAGCTCTGTCTAGACTTTTGTTCTGTGGCTTAGGGTGTGATGAAGGGGGATGTCAGATACCGCTCATAGTCAGATGGATGGTGAAATGAGTTTATGTGGCTACCATGACTTCTCCCTGATGCTAAAATCTTACAGTGTTTACATCTCATGCAGTGAAAGGGGCCAGACAGAGGGACCTGTTCTCTTGTACACCATTATGGGCAGAAAAGAGAGCACCTTGCGAGGACAGCAGGTGCTGTTGAGACACTGTAATACTATATCAGATATGGGATAAAGAATATCTTTAAACTCCATTTACCATTGAGATCAAATTTAAAACAATTAACACTTGAAGTTTGGGGAACAACATTTTAGCTTGCCATTACTTCAAAAGTTTTGTCACCACTTTCCCTGTGCCCTGACTGCCGTCTTGGCCTCCTACTGCGTTCTTACTCCCTGTGTCATTAGACAGCACATCAGGGATTAGGACGGTGATGGGAGGATGTGATTCGCAGCAGCAATCCACTAAGTCTGGCATTACCAACCACCTCACAAAGCATGGGGAGTATCTAATCCACCGGACGCCACAATCCTGCTAATGCATTCATATCAGACGCACGGGCAACAAGGTCGGCCACGAATTAAACACAAGGGTATTACTGTTAAATTGGGCACGCTTCAGGTCGTGTTTGTGTTTTTCTTTTATCTAAAAGCCTCGGTGGTAGGTGGACAGAAACACCACTGAGAAAATAAATACAAGAGCATATAGTCAATATTATACATACAGCCTTAAGTAGAGGTGACATTCTTATCAGTGAACGTATAGCAAACTTGCTGAGCGGACAGCTATCAACATAATATTTTCAAATGGATTTGTAGAATCATATTTGTCTAAGCAAATTCATCTTTACTGTGTTTTCAATCACTTTAATTTACAATTTAACAAGTCCTGCTCTGTAAAGTAGGAGAAGGAAGATACTAATACATTCCCTAATGTTTACTCAAATAAATCAGTGATTTAGTGATGTACCCATCAGGCTTTGTAATGATTAATACTTGTTTCATTAAGAAAAATAAATCTTTTCATTAATTATGGCAAGAATGGCATATGGCAATAATGCCACATTTTGTTTTGGTTAGGTTTAGGCATTTGTTGGCTGTTTGGCTTTTACAGCAGGCCGTGTACATTTGCCATGCAAGCTTGTATTCAAGAACACAGTAGAACTCGGATGATGTTATATGGGAGGAATATTCAGCACAGATCATAACGTACCATCCTATGCTTTAACCTCCTCACCTCCAATTTAACAAGCTGCAGAGAAACTGTTAAAAGTATAAATGTGAGGAGTAAAGGAGTGTGTGAATGAGAGAAGGTGAAAAAAGGGAAAGACCTGATGTGTGAGAGAGTTCCAGTAGTACTTGGTGACATGCATCATCAGTCCTGTCTTCTCACTATATCTTCCTAATGGGAGCTCAGCAGTATGTGCTTGTGTGTGGGGGACGTGTGCTTCACTCTGACTGGTGTGTGTTTGTGTGATAGAGATAGGGACTAAATGAGCTCCTGGCGGGGCCGACCCTCCTCACTTCTCACCGGTCCGTCAGAGAGACTGAGCGCTCCATTGGAGCATGGCCACAAGCACAGCGCTGCATACTGAACATAGTCTCACACTCAGAGGAGAAAGGCTGCAGCGACAGACAGTAGAAATAGTGCAAAGATCTTGTGCTGTCTATGAAGTGAAGGCTGCCTCCATGATGTCCGACTCATATTGACTCCTTCTCAAAACCACTTTGACCACCCTTTTACTTTTTTGTAGGATGTTCTAAAAAATGGCTCTTACAGATATTGAGAAATTGTCTATTGCTACATCTAGCCAAATTATTTTCAAATAAGCTATAGCATTTCTGTTTTCTGGTGATGGCAGGTTTTATTGGCCCATGTATGCTGGTTATTGTAGATGCAATAACCAGCATACATTAGATGGCGATTCTCATGACGACATAGTAGAGAGAAAGTGACAAAATGTAAGTGTTTGTTTTTGTCACAAGCAAACATCTCGGCCGATGAGAGTGTGCAGTGTCAACTTGGGCAGCACTCAATTATGATTAATGTCTTAGTAAGCAGTGGCATATGGGGACCATCCTTATTGCCCAAAGACTGAGAAAGTGTCAACATTACATACTGATGTGAATGTGTGTTGGTGCATATAGTTGGGGCATACATTTAATTACTCTTGTTGATGTAGCTTACATGACTAATGAGTGGAATTTGTGTGTCCCATAGAGCTCATTTGTCTCATGGACAGTGTTGGGTAATGCTTCACTGCATTAGACTCCGAGAAAACAACGTGAAGGTCGTGCTAAAACATACATTTCTTGTAGCTAATTAATACTTTTAATGGACAGAAGTCACTAGGCAATTATCAACATGCACATTTTATTAGCTTATTAGCATCACATTTTGCATTTGGCTACCCTGAAAAAATAAATATAGTGTCAAAGAAGAGGGACAAGTATTGCTAAATGAAAAGTAGATTGCTTCTTTTAGAACTTTTTGTTTTGGAATTTGTAAAGTTAACTCCTCATTAGACCTATTTCCACTGGGTTTGGAGAGGACGCTGCTAAACATACGCTGCACCTTTAAAATGTAATATTTATACATTTTAGTTAATTTTAGCGGAGATTGTCTTTAACAAAGTATTAAACTCGCGGGTGACTGGAGCCTATCCCAGCAGCCTGAGGCCTTTGGGCCTGAGGCGGGGTACACCCTGGACAATGGCCAGTTAGTCGCAGGGCTAAATAAATAGTAAAAACAGTAATTCAACATTTTACTCAATGCTTACAAGGCTTTAATCCTACACTGGTCCGATTAAAAGTACTCTGGTAGCACTAATAATAACTTTTATTCTATAAGACTCACAACTGCTGAACATAAGGCACGTGTGAAAAGCCTGATCAATCACATCTGCATTTAATTATTTTAATGAATATTTGTACATACTGTTGAGATCCAGTAACATACTGTATAGTATATTTGCTTTTTTAATTAAACTTACATGCTGATACCAGTACTCTGGAGCCTCATCTCATACTACCATTCAAGCACTCGTTCAGTTTTCTCTATATAGGACTGTTTGGAAACATAGAAGATGATTAAAGTACAGCAAACTGTGTGGTTCACATATATTACGTTTTCAGTATAAATGAGAAGTTCAGACATCTTCTAGAAAGTAGTATCAGAACATCCCAAATATTTAATAGTAATTAAGTATCAAAGTATAGGAATTGAATGAGAACAGTAAAATAGAGAGGCACTTGGTTGTTTAAAACTACATATTATATATATTTCCTTAAAAAGACACAGAACAATTTAAATAGGAAAAGTCATTTATTTATAGAAAACAATGAAAATATCACATGATGCTCACTCAGGGACAAAGCTCTTCCAAATCATTACATACCACATAAATCTTTTCAATAAAGGGAAAAACCATTTCATCCCAGTGAAAAATTATTCTTGGCAAACACGGGCTTGAATTAATGTTGCCAGATCCTCTTTCTGTTGATGTCAGAGCTCTTCTTGTTCGTAATGGTGACCCTTAGATAACAGGTGTCATGTATGGAGCACCATAATGCTGCGCTGTCTATTGTTACACATGAGACTGAGACTCACTGCAGCGGAGGATGTACCGAGGCTGCTGGGTCAGGGCGCGGGGCATGCTTATCATAATGGTTTCTTTGACATGTAGTATTTTACAAGAGGTCAGCAGGTCATGGGAGAAAAACGAGGGGAAAAGGCCGAAACTGAAAGCTCTAAATCGGTGTCACATTTCCAGAAGGATATCAGCCACAGAGAGTCCTGTTTAAAAAGAAAAACATGTCAGGAAAAAAGAAGGCCTTGTTTCTCTGGGTCCACTAAAACCTGATATTGAACCTATTTAAGTGAATAAATACCTTAAATAAACATACTGTATGTACTTTTTTTTTACCAAGCACACTCATACAGTATAAAACTTGTATTTTTATCTGGTTTTGGTTTGAACTTGTCTCAGAGATGTGCCGTGACTTCCAGGCGGTTGCAAGAATTTGGTCCATATTCTGAAATTCTATTCTGTCCTCAACTCGTCATTAAAAAGGCTGGTGTCAGAGACTCCTAAACGATTCCACTTCAAACAAACAATAAAAATAAATCCCCCTATTCTCTAGTGTGTGTACTCTTAAGATGGTTAGAATTGTCATGACTGAAGTATTCATGTTTCTAAGATTTCAAAAATCCGTAGGGCCTAAGAATGTATTGAATAATAAATGCTTTGGACTCAAAGCTTGATAGAAGGTCAAAGTGTGCATCTTGCACTCGCAAAGAGTAAAGCTATAGGAAAAAGACTTTCCAGCCCTTTTCACAGAGCAACATCACATGCTCAAAGGAAATAGCAATATGTATGAACACTTGAGAAGAAGCCAAATCATCAAGGCCACCACACACACATCACATTTATTCAGCCATCTTCCCTCCGTAATATCTATCCAAATGTAAGAACTATATCATATTTGTAAACCTAATCCCATGCATGTATTGTCTGTGTGTCACTCCATATTCTGCACACACGGCCAATCAGGACGACAGCTTTGTGCAACCTAATCTCACACATTGTGATCTGCAGATATTCACGAGGAGAGGGTTTGTGTGTCAGAATTTAAGGCTCAAAGTGAGCTGCAACAGAAGATTTACAATTTTCTATCATTGGAAAAAAAACTGTGGGACCTTACTCTGTTGAATGCCATTTGAGGAGCTCTGTAAATTTAGAAAGATGTTCATTTTCTTTGTTTGATGTAAATTAAATAAAGAGTGCTGTGTTTCCATGGACAGACCTATTGTAAGGTCTTCATTTGTGGTAATAGTAGCCCTACTTTGGAGAAACAAACAGGAACAAAGGCTTAAAGAGGACAATGTTTCCAGCTAAAAATATATATTCTAACCTTCAAAGGCACCAAACTAGACAGCATATTCTACTCAATACAAGTGTTGTACATATTTGATAAATTTTACTTGATGGAGCCAGCATTGGGATTGTACCACATTGAAAAAAGCAATCAAAAAGTGAATATACTGCATCTCACTTGTCAGTTTTGCTCCAGCAATTACTGATATAATTCATTTTAAAAAGGAAGTACTGTCTAGACTAGTTAATAAAATGTTTTTTTTATTTATGAATTGTCAGAAGCAGTTTTCCTAAAGTGGACAGTCATTGTCAGAAAGTATTTTCTAGGAATTATAGACCTTTGCTAATCACATGACCAGATGATCCTCTCACTCTAGCAGCCTTGCGTATTTATGACAGAAGAAGTAAATTTGTTGGTTCACTGTCCAAAGCTTGTTAGTCCATATCCAGGTCTAAGTCAATTTCAGTGCTGAGGTTGAGGTAGAAGAAGGCGTAGACACAAAGGACAAGTAGCAGGATTGCTGCGATGACCAGGAATGCATCCTATACAAAAAAAGAAAAAAGTAAGTAATGTACCATTTCAATAGTCTGTTTTACAGTGATATACTGCAATCCCTAGAAGCACAGAGGGATTTTGCGATTAGTAAAAAATTAAATTAACTCTTCGTTAAGTCCTGAAGGACTGAGAACCTCAACAGACTAAAATAATCAGTATGACAATGTTTTGTGACTTAAAAAGTCAAGAGCATTGACATTTGTACAGGACAGACGGACATTATTTTGATGGTTAGGAGGTCACAGGCCACTCTTCTCCACAAGACATCATTTTTTGAGCTATTCATTACAAAGAGCATTTTAAAAGCTTTGCTTTAACTAGTGAATGGAAAATCTTTTTTCACAAAAGTTTTTTTTTTTTTGATAATTCCATTTGTTTATTAATGCATTCGTATTACCTGATGTTACCAGACTGTGCTAACACTAATAATGAAAATGGACATTTTAACTCCAGTATTGTAGTCTCTATAATAAATATCTGCATTTTCAGATTATAATACTGAGACTACATCAGGAATAGATCTGCCGTTTTAACATCTTTACACAGAAGTTAAACTTTCTTCAACAAATGGCCTATTTTTTACTTTTCTATTGGTTAATTGTCAAATAAATAGAGGCTTTCCAGGGGAGTGGCATTCAACTTGAAAATGGGAATTAGGAGCGCTTGTTCATTATGTGGTGCTCACACGATTACAATCTTCATCAGCTGGAGTTTCATTAGGGCCACTCAGAGTACTGAACAATGCCAGTTATTCTTTATCAAGAGAACTCATTAGCAGCAAACTTTCTAATCAACACTGGAGGGTTTGGAGAGCTTTAAAAGAGCACGCACTGATTGGAGGTTAAGAAATATTTGAGAGTGGAGATCAGTTTTGACACGCAAACTGGGCCACGTCGATGAGGGTAGTGACAGTGGATTCAGAGCATGTCTGGTTTTAAATCAACTGATTTATTATTACTGATAGTAAGTCCTCTACAAATCAGTGCAAATGATTCTATTTCTCACAATACTTGGAATGTAATCAAAACAGATTGGGCTACACGTCCCACCACGTCTGCCTGCCAGTCTTCATCTAATTGGTTCACAATCCTGTGTCCCACAAATGGCCAACCACAACAGGTCAAAAGACAAACCCGTTATCAATTACCCATTTTAAAATGGGGCAATTGTGACTTTGAAACAAAGTAGTAAGACAAAATATTTTTCTCTCCCTTTAAGTTATAGTCCCATAATATAAAGCAAAGAGGCAATTTCTCAGACGAGGACTGCAACCATGCAATCAGGGGAGACCCAGAAAAATGTCTCATATTAATAAAACACAGTCTAAATTCTAAACAAAGCAAAATGCCACTCAGAAGTGTTTCAATGCAGCAATTGTTCCAGATAAATCAGCTTGGCTGTGTTTAAGTCAATCACACTGTAAACCCTCATTAAAAATATCAAGTTATAAAGCATGGTCACATAAGGTTCTAGTGTTGGAGAATGGAAAAAATGGAAAGAAAAAGACAAAGCTCTGCAGGGGGAATTATGACAGATACAAAAACAAACATGTGCGGTACATAATAAAATGTTCAATTGGAGTAATTGGATTGCAAAATCAACCCAGTGGCCACACCGCTGGGTAAACTACAGTTAAAATAAGAGAGAAAACAAAACAGCCCAGAGATAAGACAGTGGTGGTGGTGCTGGGGAGGGAATAATAATAATGCCTCTCTGACAAAGTGGGTGGAGGTGGGGGGGCTGACAATTAAAAGGCTTCCACGGCTATCTGTGTACACGTTGTAGTGCCTAGTCATCAGCAGCATTGGTCTTCATTAGCCCGAGCCTGCATTTATCTACATCCCAGCAGCCTCCAAACAGCTTTAAGTCCTTGCTTAATTGGAAAACTTTTAAATTTCATGCACTTTAGTTTCATATATTACCCGCCAGGCTCACAATGCTTGATTTACTTTTCTATTTTGCCAAAGCCTTGAAAAAGAAAAAAAAGAAGTGTTATCAAATCAACGGCTTGATTGTTTTCTTCTTCTTGTGTTCTTTCACGGCTTTGAAAAACATGACAAAGACAATGGTAATTCTGCCGACAATGCAGCAAAGACAAGAGTTAGTAAGTAAGGTTTTGTTGAAAAGCAGCTAAACACAAAAAGGCGAGCGAAAATGCAGTTGTGTGTTTTCTTATTCCTTTGCTTTGGTTTTCAGAGACAGAGAGAACAGCTGGTTACAGTGACTATGAAAACAAACTGGAGGGGATTTGGTGAAAACACTTGAGCTGGAGAAAGCACCTGCACGTGATTGAGCTCGTGGTAATGGGGCAAAGTGGCCCACTGTGTCGCCTCCTACACACACACATTCTGATGGAGACTCCTGAATAGAGCACAAGCACATCATCCTAGTCATCTTCTTCATCATACCAGCAGCTGCAGCACACTCAGCATGCTGGGAGCTGGGTCCCTGTCACCCTGGCGACGAGCCACGGCAGACGTCCCCTCATCTGGTCCAGCTTTTATTCTCCTCATGGGTTTGTTTGTTGTCTATGTGGGCGGCAAAGACACTACAGACGGCTGTTAGATTACAGCTACTGGGGGAGTGCGTCATGAAGAACAGTACAGTTTTAGACTTGTAAAAGGTAATATAAAATAGTTACATGGGGTTTAATGACATTTAGATTTAAAAACAAACAACATATAACATCAATGCAAGATGTAAACATCATAAATACTTGTAAGACGTGCCTTTATTTTTAGAGTTTATTTTTAGTTTTGAGTTTTCATTTTTAGAGCCAATAGAGTGATGTAGAAAAAGGGAGAAAAAAAGCTAATCAGGACTGGTTGCAATGGGATCATGATGCTTTACTGAAAAGATATATAAGAAATGAATATACAGCATGCATTGTTATATTATAGTTTTAATCTACACTAAATGTCTGGTTAAATCAGCGCAAAACATTGATATATTGCCATCCCATCATAACTGCATTGTGACTAGCTTTGTCAATCCAACATTTTTTTTTTGTCTTATTTAGGAAATAACATTTGGATGAGAATATTGTCATTGTCAGAAGAGATTATGCTGAATGTGGTCTAGAACTACTGCTTTAAGCTTGAGCCAAGTTCTGCTTTTAGGACATTTAGCGCCCACAGTCACTACTTACTTACTTACTTGCAACAGTAAGAATTTACTTGAGCTAATTTAATCATATCCAATTAAGCTTCATAATGCTTTTTGGCCCTTTTGGTGCTTTTTGATATTCACTGTAAACATGATTTTCTGGCTAGAATTTATACAAAGATTCTGTTTTTCTTGCAAAATGTCCACAATTCTTGGTTACTTTCTTTGGACTTTTGTCAATGTAAACTCTACAGTGCAAAACTTGGCATTCAACATACAGTGGAAAAAAAACAGCCAGGGTCTTTATCTGCAGGCTCCGTCTTCTGATGGTATTGTCTTAAACTTTCGAGCAACTAAATTAAACCAACAAGTGTTGAAAAGAACAGAAGCCTAGTGTGCCAATTAGACAAGGCAGTGGGCAGATTATTTCCTGTGCTACTAGGTAGTGTGAGCCTGAATTACTTTGAAGGCAAGTGCTCTGCTGCGAGCAACCTGAGTAGAGTTTATCTCAGCTGCTGTGACCTCATGTCACTGTTTAGACAAGCAGTACAGCAAGCAAGTGCATTCAGACAACAAGAAAACTATTTCTGTGAAGCCACAACAACAACTCCAGTGTGCACTAATACATAAGAGGAGATGTGTGCACTCAAGAAGTTCCTAATTTTCTCTCTTTTACATTGTGTCTCAGGACCAGGTTCTCCAGACTATAAAGATAGCCCCAGGACAGCTTGCTTCCCTGTGCATACAAGTCTGAGAGGCCTGTGCTTTACCAAAGCTGAGGAGGAAATGGTAGAGAAACAGGAGACTTTGTACTATCATCACAAGGCTACGCAAATAATTATGAGTAAAAGTGAAGAAGGCTCCCAGATATTTTTATTATGATTATCATTTTACATGTGGAGATAATATAAAAAAATCTGGGAGCTTTATTTGTTGTGCAGAGCCTTCTTCAGTTTTTGACTCATGAGTTTTTTTCTGGTTCCGGTACACAGGTCCACTAGCTTTGGATGTGCGTGTCCTTTCTCCGTTTCTGTGTAAAAAATTATAACTTCATATAGTGCTTAAAAAGCCGTGCTGGGAAAGCAAGCGTGACCAAATAACCATTACATTTGGACTGAATTTCAATCGAACTTGGGGCCGAGAGGTCTAACTCAGTTTAATATCCCCATCCCTGGGGTATTTTTAATCCAACCTCGGAAAATTTCCCTCATCTTGGGTGTGAAAAACGTGAATTATTCATAAGCAATATCAATATTTCAAGATATGGACTAATCTAATTGGATTAAAGAGGTGCTTAATGAGGCCTTGCGTGTCAAAGAGATGCATATTTTAAAACCTGACCATTTCACCCGATGTTTAATCCTTCCTATGATTTGTTCATTTCTGTGTATACGTGCCAACCAAGGCTTAATGAGCAACTCTGGCTTTTGATGTACTGTAAACAGAAATAATTTTCAATACCACAAAGGAAAATGCAAAAAATAACATTGGATGCAGCTTTATTTACAAGTCATTAATGATATTGTAGTATTAAGATATTGGCTGTGTTTAATTTAAGATTAAAAACCACACAGCGCTTTCATTAGCAAGGCTTCAGCAGGGTCAAATGTAAAATGTTAATATGTTTTAAATAAGCAGCTGAATGAGGAGAAGGCAAGGTGATAAACCTGAAGTCATCCATCCCACACGTGCAGCAGCGGCTCACACGCCTCAGTGTGACAAAGAACCAAACCCCACACACTTTCCAGCACCTTTCACTGTTTTTTTTCTTTTCACTGTTCAGCTTTTGCCTACTTTTCTCACTTTTTCCCAATGGGTAAAGGTATTTCATTTAAGAGTTATGGGCAGACTGACACTTAGGTGAGACGGTAATATGAAGAAAGGTAAAATATATTCTTTTCTACCTCCTTCTCCATTATAGGTACTTTTTTCATTCAAGGTATTTTGCTTTATACCTCAGCTACCTCAACTAAGGATAATGTGTTTTTTTGTATCAAATCCATGTTTCCAGTTTATAACCCAAATAAGAAAATAATGGAAATTGCGAAATACAAATTCACAATTTAATAAATGCTCTGATGATTAATTTTCAATTGTTAGGATTACTAATAAATTTGATGGTTTTCATTTATTTTCTTTTTTTAATTTGACATTGCCTATCATTTAAGTGTTGATCTAGATATTTTGCTTCATGAAGATTGCATTATCCTGTTGTTAGTTGTGTAAAGTTGTATTGAGCGTCCTTATACAGTATATGCCACTAGAACACTACCCCTTCTAGCAGTGTAAAAGAAAACCAGCAGTCTTACCCTAAATCCAGAAGCATTCTTCTTTGCTTCAGCTTTCAGGTGCGTGGCTTTAAGATCTGACTTTGTCTTTCTGTAGTCTTGTTTACCTGAAAGACAAGAAGAGAACTGAATTACTAATGTTTATAAATTGACTGATTGAGAGCAAAAACATTGGTAATTTAGATTTTATTATTTACTTCAGTACATGTATGATTTTCTATTTCTAGCACAGTTTATGTTTATTGATGCATTTTCATCATTAACTTCAAAAGTCAGGGGAGGCTGGGAAAACAATAAATTACTGAGGAAACAATCAATTACAGTAACAGTTGATGGTTTCTCTGCATTGGAGATCTATCACATATGGGTTTTACTCCAAGCCAATAATGACTCATTTGCATGGAGAAAAAGGGAAGAAAGTGCATTTTTTAAAATGTAAATGGAAAACGACGAGGACAAAAAGACTTGAAGTAAGTCCAAGAGGAAGGTTGAGTGTGAATGACAGATCTTAGAACACACAAACACGCAAAAAAGAATTTTTCTTCATGAACGAGAAAGAAGGTGACCATTAGTCGCCATCTCATTTGCCACTAAAGCACATCTCTCTTTCTACTCAGAAAAAGAAAGGTGGAAATTTGAGTGGAGTGCACTTTGGGTTTCTCACCGTTCACAGGCATTGGGCATGGACTGAAACAGCTGGTTAAAGTAATATACGTCACAGTAGGCTACATCACTCAACATATCTTGCTAGTATATTGTTGTTTGCACCACTACAGTTGAAAAGTCCAAAGTGAAAACGATGTGCGATACTACAGATGGTGGAACATCCTTAAGAGCAACAATTTGTGTATTTCAAAACCAGCTTTTAAAACTTGCAACACCTACCACATTTTTACATTTGCATTTATCACCAAAAAAATCACTCAAAAACATCATTGTCACTAAAGTATATGAAATGTATTACACCACTGTACTTGTGGACAAGCCTCACAGAGATGGTCTCTGGTGGTTTGATGCATGCACATGATGATATTGCGCTGAGCTTATGAGCCCTCCTTTTTGGGGGGTTTCTCCTGTTGAACTAACACCAATTATCTACCTGTGCCTCTGCTATCTGGCAAGGACAGCATACTGACATCACTGATTTCATGTCAAGAAAAAAAAGTGTCTCCCTCCATTTAACACACATTCTCATTGTTCAAATTAGCCAAATACTGTATGATTGAGGGCTAAAAAAAATCTAGACAGGAAAGGGTATTTACAAAAATAAAGTATTAATATTATTGTTGGATATCCTACATGTCACATTTTGTTCTAACATTTCGTAAAGTGTAACTTTTATCTCAAAAATATATATTCTCAAAATCAGCTGAACGAGAAGTTATTCCAAGAGATTTTGCGAGTGAGGCGCTTTACGGCACTCATATAGAGGGGGCCAATACACTGGACGCTAGCAGAGTAGTATTTGTACAAAATACACTTAAATGACTTTTCAGTTTCAGAAGACATGTTTTTTTTTTCTTCCGAACTTGCTGGTTGATGTCAGCAGTCAGCATGTGATTGTTTGCAGTTTGCTTTTATGGCTGTTGTGTATATTCACCAAAACCCCGAGAGGGAAATATAGGCAGACGGTTCATCGTCCTGAACTTTCTCAAACCCTATAGGGACCACTCGGCCAACACCATGACAGCATGTCATGGTTTGTTTTGATTCTGTGTCTATTTGGCACAGGAACCAAACAGGCAGCAACCACATGGTGCGGATCACTGGCATCTGCCACAAAGCAGGCACGTTGAACCAGAGGCTAATGCCTGACTCAAGGGAGATGTTTTTGCCTGTTCTCTGCATCTGAGTCAAAGAGAGAGAGAACACCCAAGGTGGCGCCCACAGTATGCCTCAACAGCAGCTAATATGTACATTTACAATGTACAAGTCTTATAAAGCAAAGATTCAACATTAATACACTAAACACAAAAAGCATCTAACATTTTAGCTTCTATGCTCAGGATGTAAAATGAGAGCAGCACTTAAGCTGGTTTAAACACTAACATTTAGGGTTGGCTGAGTGCAGCCAAATTCAGTTGGTTTGTTCAGCAGGCAGTGGCGATCATTGTGCAAACAAAGTGGCTTACTTACACCTTCAAATATATATGTAGGAACACTATAGCTTTACCTTTTCATGTGGACAGCTTGGCACGGCCAGTTAAAAGCAGCTTAATAATGGTATTTAAAAAGAGTGTCAACAGTGGCCCCTTGATGGCCATCTGACATGACAAAAGCACTCCAGCAGAGATGATGGTACAGCTCATCAACCAGCCTGGGCTACTGCTGATGTGCCATGAATAGGGCACTCTATTACTATTTCAAATTACAATGTGTGGCCCATTGCAGCTCTCAAAAACCAGAGCCCCATGCTATCTTTGAAGGCTTCATTTTCCTTGCTCTCACTTCCTGTTTTTTACCTTTGCTGTTAAACAGCGGTTCACTCAAATTGCCTGATGGCCATTCTTTCCAAAAGGAGGGAAAGCTGTAAAAATTGAAGGGTTGAAAGGGGTAGCTATACAAAGTGTTCCTGACACTAGTGTTACATATTTCTGAATAGATGAGAGGAAGGAAACACTAAATGGAAAGTAAAATAATCTCTGGTAGATGTCATAGTGGGAGATGAGCTTGTTATGGGATGTCTGCCTCTCATTTCTTGAACCTGCCGAGTTTTACACAATGACAGACAGTTAAGGAACGTGTGCAAGTTAAATAATCTTATTCCTCTTTCCCAGTTTGAATACAGATGAAACTGTCATGCGGCTGGCAGCCTGGTGGAGTACACAGCAGGCTGCCACATACCTCAGAAACACATTACTACAACTCCTCCTGTTAACTCAATAAACACAATATAAGCTTTAAACAAAGGATGCAAGTCACTAATTGTATATTACTGGGGACAAACAAACCCAGGTCTACTAACAAAACAAGAACAAACTAAATTTTCTCTATATCCTGAATTCTCACATTTCAGCTTTGCCACAGCTCCTTATGAAGCAATGGATCTGAACAAACACCCTTCATTTAATCCACAGTGTGTCTTCCCTGGAATAACAAACAAACACTTATGAGCATTAGCTATATTATATTATCATTATAGTCAACTCATGTGAACATTTTTATGAGCTCAATCTTAACCACTACAACTTTCACAATCTATTGACAAATATTATTAATCTACATATACAAGCTAAAAACTATATTTCTCTGAAAGTAAGACTGCTGGCTTATACTTAGGTGACTTTTTTTCATATTTGTGAACCTCGCGTTAGTTGTTCTTGTGAACTGTGACATTTCACTATTTATAAAAGCTCTGTATTGTATTATATTCCACATAAAAAGATTGTTTGTTCAAAGGTAGTTACAGAACAAATGAAAGACAAACCCCAGATCAAAACATATTATAAAACTAATTTACAAAAGTTATTGCACCAATCAGCAGATAGTGTTGTTATTTGAGTTTTTCACGTCTAATGGAAAAAAATGGTAATGTCTGTCTTAGAGATGCCACACCAAAGCATATTTTATCATCTGCAAGTCAAAATGGCACTCACCGATCTGTTTTCTGTACTGATCCAATGGTAATTGGGTCCCGCTTGCATCTTTCCTTCCCATGGTCTTTAGTCAACCTGGCAACAAATGAAAAGAGAACACTTTAAGTTTCATGTGGCCAAAATCTGGAACAGACTCCTCGATAAAGTGAAACAAGTCTCAACCATAACAATGTTCAAAGGGAAGTTAAAAACCTTCCTCTTTAGTTCTGCCTACATTCAGTAAAGACAAATATAAGTGTTTTATCTGCACCCTTCACCTTACATTTTTTTTATTCTGAATATTACTTATGCTTTTTGTTCTGAATCTTGTCTGTGTACTTTACATTGGTCTTTTATTTCTGTAAAGCACTTTGAGTTACCCTTGTATGAATTGTGCTATAAAGAATAAGAATATAAAGAATATTTAATTGCCTTGCCACTTTACAGCTGGGTCTCTGCATTACACCTGATGATTTAATTTTCTCAAATACAAGTACTCCTGCTACAGTAGCCCCGGATAACTTTATCTGCAAACGTTGATACACAATCATAGACAGACAAGAAACAGTCCGTTTTGATCAAGCAGATGGTTTCTCTTTTACATACATCTGGTAGACATAATTAAATTAATTCTCACCACCTTCTATGTGCGCTACGTTCACAGTATGCACACTTTCAATCCATCTCATTTTGTCTAACACCATTTCCCTTCACACCATGAGCCCTCTTTGATTAACATGACAGCTCACAGGGAAGAGGGAAAAAGCTCAGAATAATAGGAAAAGGATCTAAGGCTTGATTGTAACTACAAAGCAAGTGTCAGTGCTTGTGTAAAACAATAGTGTATAATACAATAAAAATTTGGGGTGAAAGTATTTATATTTTGATGTGGACTAGCCAAAACAAATATTGCAAGGTGACACCTAAAAAACACCCTGATTTTTCAGAGAGATTACCCTGAACATGTATAAATCAAGTGTAGTTTTCTTTATTATTATTAAAGGGTAAATTTGGTAAAAGGGAAGTGTTGGTACAGGAGCTTCCTTCTGATTATAATGATAATTTGAGTGCTTTTACTAATAAACTAAACTTAAAAATAAAACAGGGTTTAAATAAAAATGTAAAATTGTTTCTGTGCATTGGAGAGGAACAACAGTGGTGGTACAGAAGACATGTGACGAGTGAATAGAGGAAAGAGACTGAATTAGCATGATCAAGAAGCGTGGCTTCTGTGCTGACTGATGCCTTCTCATGGGAGTCTTCTGCCTTGGGAAATGTGAATTTTACCTTACACTAAATTTTTTTTTCAGCTCCATTTTAAACACGGTTAGTTCCTGCCAAGACGAAGGATGAATGCAGGGGTATTGTTCTCCAGCAGCTGGAAGTCCGAGTCAGCAAATTAAACTGAGAGGAGGACAAAAGAAGAGCAAGAATGTCCACATGTAATATTTACAGTTTGACACAGTGGGCTCTCATATTTGCTGTCTATGTTGTACAGTGCAGAACATCAACTTCCAGTAAGTAAACTGCAGAAACCAGCACATTTGAGCTCTCCGTAATCCCAGTAGATGCACTATATTGAAAGAAAGTTTAACTGTTTTTGTATTTACAGAGAATGACCAAAACATATAATGAGAGGATAGCAGTGGATTGTGAAATGCAATGAAAATATGTGCTGCAGTGTGCATGTCAAGTGAACATATTTGTGTAATCTGGAAGTATGTCAACCAAAAGGATAAAATTAATTAGTTATCTTAAAAAATATATATATATATATATATATATATATATATATATATATATATTTACTCAAATATACCGTATGATGCCAAAGCTCCAAAACAAACGCAATGGTTTCAAGGACTCTCATGGATGAATGTAATGGTATCCAGTAAGATTACATTACTGTTTCCCCAAATTATGTTCGGATATTTGCACAAAAGCGAGCAGGAGTGCTATGGTTTGTAAAGCATCAATGAAAGCCACGTCCCGGACTTGAGTTAGGCCAACTTACTTTATCGATATTAAACGCCGTTTAGTAGAAGTACATTACGCACCGTCCCGCTGCTTTTGAAAACTCTAAGAACGATACGATAATCCGTTTTTATGCACTTTGCTTCAAAGTTCACCTGACTTGCCAACGCAGCACTTTGCTAACATCTAGTTCCTGGTTTACATGACAACATTGGTGACGGACATCGCTGGTGTCCAATCAGAAACATGTACGTGTCGACTTGACCAATGGCAGAAGAGACAGAGCGGGACACGCAGATATAAAACAAAAACACCCGAAAAGCACGTGACAAGGGGACAGTCAGCACACTTCTTCTGATAATTAATGCACACAGTGACTGCGTTTATTATAAGTAGCATTAACTAACCTTTTCTGAGCCCCAGTGAGTGGTAACATGTGCAGAGGAACAAAATTAATCTTGTGCACATGTTGACTTCTTCAATCGTTCTGTTAGAGAGCAGCTTTTAATTTAATGCAATAATAGTTTAACATGTTATTGTTGACCTTAAGTCATTCTTGCCTTGTCAGGTAATTAAACTGGCACATTATCCTTGTTGAAAACAGCAACATGGTACTGTGACAATTAAAATCAGCAACAGACAACCTCATCAGAGAAAAGGCAATCTCACTCCAAATGTTAATTTCTCTTTCATTAGTCTTTTACATTTTTCTTTGTTTACTGTGTGGAATTTTATTTCCTCCTAATTGCATTCAGCCTCATTGCTGCCTGGGGCTCTGTGCAGAATATGTGTAGACTTGCCACCACTTGTAACTTATTGAAGTTTAAAATGATTTTCTGCTCTCCCATGGGCACACATTTGCATGCTGCACAGCAGTGCCTAATAGATGTAATCTGCCCATAATGTGCCTGCATTATGTTTTATATGAACTGCCAGTGACAGTGAGCATTTTATGACTGGCTCTTAATGTATTTGAATGGCATTTGTCGCCATTTAACAGTGTATCTACTCAAGCAGACAGGAAAAGGATGAATCTTTGTAAATCTTGTAATCATATAGATGCAATACCTCACAATATACACAATACATATAGGAAAATGAAAGCTAACGCAAAACTACAGTTATTAGAGCAGTTAACAAATAACCTCAATAAGAAGCCTCTGAACGTTGTCTTAATACGGGCATCAAAAGCAGCATGAGTGTAGTTAATGCAGAGCTCAAATGTTCTCTTGTTACACTCGATGTGTGTGATTAATTTCTCCCGTTGAGTGAAACAAACCAACACGCTGTGCCTGTCACATTGATAGATATGGAAAGCATTAGCTTCAGCAGCTGAAAACTAGACAGGATGGATATGTATGACAAACAGTTGAGGCGGTATAGTGAGTGCTCATCAATGAATTGCATAGATAAGATTTGAGAGGAGAATGTTCACTGGAGCCTGAGTAACATGTTATTGACAATAGAGTGCACCTTAAACTTCCAAATAAACAAGATTTCAGCTGTTGGACTGCAAAAAAGTTACAGAACAAATTCTACTTTATACTTCTTCCACTTCTTCTCTTGGTCCTTGCGAACCTTCTTCGTCCCATGTCTCTTCTCATCTCTCATTCTCTGAGGCAGTTAGACGGCCTTTAATTGCCGCACATTAAAGAGAATGCTGGAGAAGAAGAAGTATCCCCTGGGGCCATTGGCTGCTAAATGGCAGATCAGCTGCCTTTGCCTCCTCCTCCGACTTTCTGCCATAAAGACATGTCAACATAATCTCATGCAATTTGCACTCATCAATGGAGAACTGATTTTTTTGGGTTTCAAAGTTGGATGTAAACAGCAGGGCAACATTTCTGTGTCTAAGACTATGCAAAGCTTTGAACTCTAAACAAAAAGGATATATTCTTTATTATTTTACAGGTCATTGGTGTTATTATTATATATAATGTCTGTGAAAGTCTCCAGTGAGTTGTTGATTGTTTCCAGAGCTGTATATATATATATATATACATATATATATATATATATATATATATATATATATATATATATATATATATATATATATATATATATATATATATATATATATATATATATATATATATATATATATATATATATATATATATATATATATATATATATATATATATATATATATATATATATATATTCTCCCAAATTCTCAAACTGAAGTTTTTATTCCAGTCACAGTTATAATATTGGTTTGCACACAGAAGACATGATTCTTCCTCCTGTTTAATATTCTTATCTCACTTTTCCCACTCTGCCTGCAGTGTGCAGTGAATTCTCTGGCCCCTTCTATCTCCCAGCCCCAGAGTTTCCTCTTATTGAAGGGGAACTGTATCAGCACGCTTACACAGTCAAATGAATTTGGGGGTTTATGAAACGCAATGCTTCTTATGAGGAAAAAAGTGGCTCGGACTTGGACAGATAAGTTATCATACAGTGGATTTAGTGGCGTTTGGCTCCAGTCATTATCCACTATCAGAGTGGGGGAACGATGATGGTTGGGTGTTATCCTACAGACTGCACTGGGTTTGGACTATTGCTGCACACATCCCAGTGTTACCTGCAGCGCGGCCAGAGATTAGCAACAATGGTAAGTTTAAGTGGAAAATATACACAAATATTATTCATTACAAAGCAGACAGAATATAGTGTACAAGAAAGTAGCTTTATTTTGAAGACAGTTGCTCCATGAAACAAACAATTCAAAAAGCATTATACAAAAGCCACTAGAAGAATTTCTCAAATGATAAGTTTTGGGCGTGAAGCGAGGTTCACCCTGGACAATGGCAGAGCTAATCTTGATTGATTATGATACATTGATTTTTGTTCAATCTAGATTTAAACAATAAAGTCTCAATATTGAATCAAAGCCTGCAGAACAACATGGCACTGTGTCACTAATAATGGTACTGGTAATTTGGTCATATTTACTGTGCAGTACTGAGGTACATAATAAATGCTCAAACACATGTTACATG
This sequence comes from Perccottus glenii, assembly GCA_024416835.2. Taxonomy (NCBI): domain Eukaryota; kingdom Metazoa; phylum Chordata; class Actinopteri; order Gobiiformes; family Odontobutidae; genus Perccottus; species Perccottus glenii. The sequence goes on along the minus strand of CM044562.2, from coordinate 12,342,757 downwards.
TTCACTGACTTTTTAACTTATACACAAAGTATAATTCATTTACATATGTACAAGTTTACAAATGAAAATGCTTGTTTCATGGTACTATTCTCCAACTAGGTACAACGGATTTAAAAAAAGGAAGCCGGCCGATATAAACAGAGACCACTTCCTTTTAACATAAAAGCTTTGGGCTAAATGATCAGTGCCGCGGAATAACGGCATTTAAAAGACGCATTGGAGTACAAGTTTTGACATGTTTGGTGTTTATCAGGTGTCAATCTTAGATTATAGCTACCAGGCTACCATTACACAAACTATAATTACAACAAATATATGATCTGATTTCACGTTATTTCTATTCTGACATTTCACCAGTTGTGACATGACAGCTCTTTTGTAGGCTATATTTAATGATAGAAATCTGGTAGTCACTTTTTCCTGAAGATTGTTGTATAAACTTGTACTTCACTATCACTGTCTCCTAATGACAACTTCATCTGGTGCCTACACTTACTGCCTCCAGTCAGCCGGTGTGTTTTACACTGCACTCTCCCTGACGTGGAGGCTCTGGCCACAGCTGTGTGCTGCACTGTTTATGCAGGTGCTCCAGCTGGGTCTCCGCTGTGGTCCCCTGTGGACACACCGTAGACTGACCGACCGACCGGGAAGTCCAGTATTTCTTTTCACTGTTTACTCTGGCGAGCAGAGCTGAGGTCCTGCTGAGATCTATTCTTGAGGTACTTAATTTTGTCACATTGACTCATGCTGCAGGCCACTCCAGGGCTCACACATAAACACTCATTCTTTTCCCAACTCAGTAAAAATCATAATAATCCACACAGCACACACACTCTCACACACAATCTTATGATTTAAAATCCCACGCTGGCCTGCCAGAGAAATTTGGTACACCCACCGCTGCATGGCTCCCCTGGTTGTCATGAGACAGCTGCAGAGTTCTGACATGTTAATTTGAGCCCTGAGTTGACCTCCAGCTAATTATCCTTCAACTCTGTAAACACTAGTAGCAACAGTTAACACCAATTAATGGCCACTAATCATTGCCAGATGCTGCACCTTGAGTAATTTGCCCCACTTCCTACACTTACTATTTCTCACATTTACACACAAACACACACACACACACACTTCTGCATCTGTATGTTTTATTGGACAGGCGATTAAACATGATGGGTTGTGCATATACAGCACTGCAGTAACTGTGAGATGTGGTCAGTGGATGGACAAGTCTGTAACATGCCACACAAAAGCTTAAACAAAGGAAAAAATATATCCACACATGTATTAAGATAAAAAAATGTTGTGTGTAAAACAAGTTAGTCATGCAGAGCTACTTGTTTACACAAAACCAAGCAAAATTTTATTTAAACAGGGCCATCTCTGTTTCAAAGTGTGCTGCAGGCATACGCCCCATCCATTGTTACAGTTGTTTGACAAAAGCAGTGATTATTTAGTGTTTATATGGTTATGTGGTGTTTGAACTTTTTTGTTTCCAAAAAGATAGTCTCAATGTCCAAGTGAATACCTAATACACGTCAATGTTACAATTCTTATCATTAAAGATGCTTCAGGGTGTCAGTTCTAGATCAGGTATGAAGAACATGTTTCAGACAATGTATGCACTAAATCCCCATGGTCACATGGTTCCTGCTGGGCAACTTGAGCCCCTTTTACTCACTTGCCAGTTTACTTTCTTATTTTGCTTTTGTCAAATCTAATATGACCTTCATGTATCCTGATTGGGACTTGCCCCAACATTTTTATTTAAACTGGGCATGAGTGAAAAGCACAAACACTAACACTGCCATATACCTGTTACTTACAAATCCTCGTGCTTCAGATGTAAAATCAGGCTTATTAAAGAGGTCTTGATGTGAATTAAAGGATTTACTGAACAAATGCCATGGTTTATACCACAGCTGTTGTTTTACTCAGTGATGAATACAGAAGCGTCAACTATAGCATGTAGCATTCTTATGAAAAGAAACTATCATTAAAGAATACCACAGAAGGACAAAATAAAGATCAGCTTTATGAAAACACCTTTATTTTCTCCAACATTCTTCTTGATTTGCTGCTTCATTGTTTGTATTGATTACTCGAGTGCATACTGTGTGCTGTCTGCCTGCCAACTGTACTGTTGCCAAGGGAAAGCGTGAACAAACCTCTGCCAGCACTTCCTCCTTTGACAACAGCTGTGCCACATATGCCTCAGATCAATATAAACAAACATGGCCTCCGCGCGCCAGGGAGAAGGATTGACAGGTATGATTCATCTTCAGCGCTGTTTGTGGGAGGCACAAGTAATAATAAGCAGAGATGGATCTTTTCCCTATGCAGTGCGACCACTGGGGTTAGTAAGGGATGGGTCGGGAAGATCATTCACCCCCCGAGGTAAGTGGCAGGGTTCCCCCCATAACCCCATACAGTTTGTTGCGGATTACAGCAGCGTGAATCCACAAGGGTTGTGATTTGTGGCGTTCCATCCTTACATAGAGAGAAGATGAATGGGGAGTGGGCATGGCTCATTGGAGCTTTGCCAGTTGCACAACAACTGAGCATATTCAACGAAGACAATGGGGAACATCATAGACCCCAAATGATTGATTGGTGCTTTGTAAATACTGCAATTTCAGCATCAAGTAAAAGGTGTTAAAGGCATTTTACAAATGTATCTGGTTGTCACAGGGACCAGCTCAAAATACATGCCAAAGAGGACAATAGTTACGTACTGGACACAATGTCCACTAATGAAGAGTAATAACTACGTATATTTGCCCAAGGAGTTGAATAGGGATCTAAAAACTGAGATATGGTTTTATCGCCACACAAATTGGATACGTCAGTTCAGTTTTACCGAAGCCGATGCTGCTAAAAAAAACAAGGCAACACACACAAAAGCACAATGCGAACATTATTGATATGGTTATGACTCAAAGAAAGAGTATGCCAAGGTAAAAAATTAAAAATGATATGTCATATTAGACAACAAATATCATGAAGCACTTGAATGACTATGGCATCTAATAAGTTGAAATATGTGCTGAATTAACATTTGTTCAATTGTGGTTTATGGACTACTTTTATGGTGTATTTAAGTTAAGACATTGGGAAAAGGACAAGGAAAGAGACAAGAGAAACAGTTTGTGAAGACTGAAGCATAATCATCACAAAGTTGCTAAAGTTGATGCTATAGACTACATTATGAGGAAACCTTAAATATTGAGGAGCACATTGAAGTGTTTAGCACAACAAAGCAAAAAAGATACTTTGACAGTACACTGTATAAAGATAGCAGCAGGCAGCCACCTTTTCTTTTTCTTTGACCTTTATGTAAGCAGAGCGACCTGGCCAAGAGGCAGGGCAGAGAGAATGGGATCACACTAGCAGACCCCTGACGACACCAGTTTCATATATATTATTTAAACATTTCTTGATGAAAAATATTTCTTGTAATCAGAATGGTGTTTTTTATTGTGCTGCCCGATAGGCTACCATTTTGCAGGTGTCTTTCTGTATAAAAAAAAAAAATAGAAAAATCTTTATCCTAGAACTAGCCTTCTCTTTTTGTTTGTCGGTCTTATTGCACTAATTAAGTGTCTTTAATCAGCCCTTGAGATATTCAGCCACTTAATAATCAACCTTGATATTTAGATAGGGGTTGATTGGTGCATTTAAATCAGGCCCATTGTGTGATGCCGTCAATAACAAAGACCATGGCACTGCTGGAGACTGCTGCCATGAAGTCGAACTGTCGAACTGTCAGAAATCACTATGACAGTTTCCAATGACAGCCTATTGTCACTATTAGTTCTGATTGCAGGGTATGAAGTTGAAAGACAAAGTTGTGTTAGTTAACTGAGTCAGTGAGCTGTGGTGATCATTTATTTGTTTGCTTTATTTGCCAGTCAATTGCATTTTAATGAGACTTGCCTAATGTCCACATTTTATCTTCAGATCCAATGATGGCGATGGATGCAAGGCATTTAATTACATGAGAGTGTAATTGTCTATTACAGCAGGCTTACACCAAGAAATAATGCATTTAATGTTGATGGTGCACATTAGCTTACTTAAAGGAGAAGAAAGTAACTTTTGCATTACAATTCAACATTAAGCAAAGTAGTTAGGCAAAGTTCACTTACCAGAAATTCAACTAAAATACTACAAACAGAAATCCTCTTGTTATTCTATTTTATTATTGTTTCAAAGTATGTAAACTTGCAAACATCATATCTGCTAATTTCTTGCTTCTGACTGGATAAAATAAGGTTGGATACCAGAAATTCTGTGACTAAACTTTGTGCGACTGTAAATATATAAATATATATATATATATATATTTACACTGTATATAAAAGTGACAGAGGTACCTTACGCTGCAACAATAGCTGGCAGTCCTTCTCGCGCTGCAGACACATATATACACAGCAGCCTCCTACTCAGTTATCATTCTCCCTGCACACAATCCCGAGCAAGGAGTTGTTAAGAGGAAATAAAATATTCTGGTCATTCCTCACTGTTGCTGTGGTGTATTTCAGTCCCAGTGTGATGCCATTCATTACTGCCCTGTCAGAGCTCTCACGACTCGGGCCTCAACAACTAATCGAGATGACATTTCCAAACACACACATTCACACTCCCCACGCTGTTATGAGCTAGAAGGACTCTCCGCTGCCCAAATATCCTCTGTACTTAGACAAAGACATACAACAATAACGAAACCTTTAACCTTTAGCTGTGTTTACATTCAGACGTACTTTTACTCTGCATTCACACATTTTTCTGACGCAAAACCTATTTTTAAGCAGTACTTAGCTTTATAATATCAAATGCATCCTACATCCAAGTGTGTCTTCATGAAGAAAAAATAAATAACATATATTGCTCAATAAATATTAATAAATAAAGAATAAAACATTATGTCAGAAAACAGAACTATTGGAATATACCATGCATTTATCTATGTTAATGTCACAGTAAATACAGTTTGCTTTTGCACCATTATATTTCTTCTTAGAAATATTATTGAGTGTTCCCATCTTTTCAGACCATGAATCGCAATTGTGTAGGAAATCTGACGAGTTTCACAAAGTCACTGCTGACGACAGGCACAGTGCGCGCCATGATTACACGCCACATTCAAACTGAAAAACAAAATCAAATCAAGAGTCATGTTCAAGAAATATAGTTGAATAAGTGCTTCAGACGTATTGCCCTTGCTACTCAATGTGCTTTCTTGCTTGATTCACACTGAGACGCTTTACAAAAACATTTTGACAGGAGTTAATTTGTGCTGCAAAATATTGTTCAAGTTCATTTGAGGTAAAGGGACTTTCAATTCACTCCAAAGAAATCAGATTTTAGTTTTTCTGCCTTATGAATTCACTCAATGACTCGACTCAGTGTACTACAGTTTGGTTTGAGGTATGTCAGTTCTTCAAAGCTGTCAGAGCTCCAGGTTTTACTAATAAGTCTGGACAGAAATTTCTTGAACTTAAGGTATGCTTCACAGTTTAATTCCTTTTATTTAACTTCTTAATTGTTTTTCTCTATATTCATATTATTATCTGAGCCTAATATTCTCTCAGTGTTCTGGCCCCTCACAGTTTGTACGTCTTTGAATGAATCAGTATTTCCATGTTAACTTCAATCATATCAGAGCAGTTTAAATATTTGAAAGTGAAGCCCAGCTTGAACAAAGAACACAGTGTAGTCTGTTTGGTAAGTGAAAGGCTCAGGTGTTAAGCTCAAATGACTTATATACAGTTCTGTAGAACTTAAACTCAAGAAAAAACTACAGCTATAATTATTATTATAGCATCGGTCCTAAGTATTATAAATAAATAACCCAAGTATGTCCCATGCCCAGCTTCCGGGCTGATGAGTGCAAATTTCCTCCAGTATTTTCTGATAACATGCTGCATTCATCTTGCCATCAATTTTGACCAAGTTTTCTGCGCTTTTGTAGCTCACACATCCCCAAAACATCAGTGATCCACCTCCATGTTTCACAGTCGGAATGGTGTTTACGGTTGTGGCCAAAAAGTTAAATTTTGGTCTCTTTACTCCAAATGACTTTGTTCCAGAAGTTTCGAGGCTAGTCTCTGTGCTGTTTGGCGTGTTGTAAGTGGGATGCTTTGTGGCATTTGCGTAGTAATGGCTTTCTTGAAAATGCACCCCATTTTTTTTTCTTCAAGTGCCTCTTTATTGCACATCTTGAAACAGCCACACCACTTTTTTATCAGAGAGTCTTGTATTGACGCTGATTGGCATTCTCAATTCCTTGGATATCTTTTTATAGCCCTTTTCTGTTTTAACCCATTCAATTACCTTTTACTGCAGATCCTTTGACAATTCTTTTGCTTTCCCCGTGACTCAGAATACAGAAACATCAGTGCAGCACTGGATGAGAGATGCAAGGGTCTGTCAGGAGCCCAGAAACTCACTGACCTTTCATACACACACACTGATTACAAGAAAACAGATCACAGGTGAGGATGGTTACCTTTAGTAGCCATTCAAACCTGTTTGTGTCAAATTGTACATGTCATCACCAGGGTATGTAAACTTTTGATCGGGGTCATTTGGGTAGTATCTGAGTGAATGAAAAGGTTTCTGTGTTATCATTCATATTCTCTGAAAAATGGCCAAAAAAAAGTTACAAATTCTACCAGGGTAAACTTATGAACACAACTGTATGTGTTTAAACATTGGTTGCAACTACAACATTTTAATAGTTAACAGCGATGGCCCAAGGTCAGTTTTTTGAGTTGATTTGTTTTGCGTCAGAGGGAAAACATTCTCATTTGTTACTGACTGAGGTGCTGAAGAATGATTTGATGAACAGAGTGGCTCGTGTGTTCAAGTTAACACACACACACTGTCCTCAAAAACTGGGAGACACAGCAGATGAAAGGTGCTCGACATCAGAGGGAGTCAAATTGGCCTTGGCTTGGATGATTGGTCCAATCAACCTCCAACCGTATAATTAGTAATTAGATTGGGATTAGAGTCAGCGCTGAGTGGAGGAGCGTGGCCAATTCAAATCAGCATATGAAATGTGATTAAATTAATAAGAGAAAAAATTGAAATATTAATGTCCTTTTCCACTGTGTCTCAGTTGAATTTGTTTAAACTTTGGTTAATTATGGACTCTTGTAGACTGGAGGTGGCTACTTTTTCATTAATGTTTATAGCACTGTCTCTGGTCAAACAGCACTTACACATTTTAACTTATAATGTGTTTTCTTATTAAAGACTCAGTAGTGGTCACGGCAGTCCATCTTGAACTGCTCCAAGCATAGTTCCAAACTGTGGCCAAACCTGGAGGGTGTGTCCAATGATGTGGCAGCACTGACAGATCTGGGAGTGTTTCAGGTGTGAAGAGGTAGTTTTAAAAAAAATCACCAACCAAGTATTCATTTAAAGAACCTGCCCATTTGTAAACGCTTTCAACCGAGGCCCTCCCTGATGGTCCTGTGGAACAGACTGAACGTATACTGTTTAACCTATTGATTACCAGTGGCTTACCGCCATCAGCAAAACCCACCAAAGCAGTGCTAATCAATTTTACCTCATCTTTAAATCATAGTGTTCGCAACTCATACCATGTGTCCAAAAATAACTCCATTTAGCTACCTTTGCCAATAGCAACATGGGAGCTGCTAGCGTTCAATTGATTCAGTGTTCCACAAAATCTACCTGCTGACCTTTAGGTAGCACTTGGCTTTCCTCTGTTCCCTCTTTATTGCCAATGCTAAGAAATTTGCAAAACTACACTAACATAACTGTATGTGATTAAGTGCAGTTAGAATAGTCACTATAAATAAAGACCATTATGTGGCACAACTAAAAAAATGTAAGCATGTAAATATCAGCAATATTAAAATGTAATAGTATGATTTTTGCTTGAAGAACACCCAAATAAAAATATAATTTTAAACCCCACACATCTGGATTGGACTAACTGTATTTGAGCTATAATCCGGGGCCAGGTAATTCTTTGGAACAGGCAGTGGGATAAGTGTGCAGCTGGAGCCCCCTAAGGCCAGTCTTTCTCTCAGATTGTCTAAACTTCTCTGACACGCAGTAGAAAACTCCTGTTCAGGTCAGGTTTTCAGCAGCACTGTTCAGTTTCCTGAAGTTTGTCCAGAGTCAAAGAGGTCAGCTCACATTTCTTGGACTAATGGCCATGGAAACAGGAGCAGCTTGCTGCACAAATAGACACAGTGATTGAGCTCCCTTTGATTCAAGCCATAGGAGCTGCAGATAATTTACAATCAGCCTCCCTTTAAGTTCCCACTAACCACTGTGTCAAAGAGTGACCATTTATGTCAAAAGTTTCCTGCATGATTAGCGCTTAGGCATTAAAAGAATTAATTCTTAACAATATACTTGTCATTATGAGCTGAATTTTTTAATATTTAATAGGCACAGTGACTAAAGGGGTTCTTATAAAGCTGACAACCATTCATTTGAAAAGGGCAGGTATTTCTCCATACCTATTAAGACCTAATTTATAATTTCTCTCAATCCCATTATTTAAACTTACACTTTAGCACTTCTGAAATTAAACATACAAAGGTCTAAAAAGATTGTTTCTGGAAAAAGACACTCAACTAAAGATGCACCACTTTTAAAGGGTTCCATAATGAAGCCTCCATGTAAACCTGTGCAAGACCCCATCGTGTGTGCTCGAGAGGTTTTCAGTCATGTAATTAAATATTGAAAAGTAAGCTGTGTTGTCAGTGTGTTGAGCAATGGCACACAGGAATGTTACTCCAACAGCCAGGTGTATTTCACAGACAACACAAGTAACAACTGTCATGTGGGATGAGGAATGAAAAGGGAGACGGGAAAGACACAGAAGAGAAGTGTGTGATGCAAAAGTCATGATTTAACAGACGTTAAATGTTGCTAGATAATGGTATATACTGTATGTACATCATTGATGTTACAACTGAGTCCTAAACAGCAGTAGCAGTTTATAACAACAATAGGTTTTGCCAAATTTAAACGAATAAAGCCATACAAATACAACACATTTGCAAACGAATAAATCCAAAAGAACAGTACAGCTATGATTTAGTGATGTAGTAGCATGGTCTTATTGTTGAGAATGGTCTTAAGATCATTTTGTATTTTTTGTCATGGTCTCGATCCCTAAAAGTCTTGGTCTCAAACAAATTTGTATTAGTATAGTTTTGACTCAAGAACTGCACTTGCCATGGTCTTGGTTTTGACTTGGTCTCGATACGCTCTGATTTCGGGCATGTCTTGGTCTCAGTCAGTATGGGTCTTGACTACAAAACTATAGTCACATAAAAGATTTGTGAAAAATAATTATGGTTCTACATTATGGTATGTATTAGAACTAAGTTGTGCTGACCATCTTAGTCCAAAACTTCAGCTTTCCAAAAAGTAATCCTGGTCTGCATTGGTCACCTCTCGTGTAAAAGTAGCATGAACCGTTTTAGGACTTCTGTCGGCTGGACAAACAAGTCAAATATATAGAGACAACTTTGTGCCAGATACTTCAGCAGAGGTCTATTTACTCCAGGACTCCAGAAATGGTTTAGAGCAGAACGTTCATTCCAACACGATTCTGATAGATACACATTGTATGTAGAAGGTTATTGTTTCCATCCCAATTTTATTATCCCAACAACATTTGAATGAGTGGAATGGTTTGATAAGAACAACATAAGATGGTTGTCATTTGTCATTTAAATAGATAAGAGCTGTTTTGGCAGCTTGTTGGATAATGTATTTATTGAAAGCGAGTGATTCTTGGCAGAGGCATCCATTATGTTTTATTAATTACAATGCTTGTTCTGCAAAGGGAGGGGTAGAGCAACTCACGCTTACGGGACACGATTGCTCAGTGCATTAAAATGTATGATACAAGGGAGTAAGTCAGACGGTTATCTACTAGAGAAAAAAAGATGAATAAATACTGAAACATCTATAAAATATTAACACAAACACAAACAATGAAAGTAACGAAGGGATTTAGGAGCGGCCAAAAAAGCCCATGGGACAGACATTTTCAAAGGCTGCAAAAGCTGTGCACAGTCCCAGGCTTTTTTTCCTTAAGAGAGAACAGGAGCAATTTTCTATAGCCTCTCAGATGAACTGCTTCACAGCGGGAGAAAATAAATATGTCTTTGAGATCACAGGTTTCCCTTCAGAGGATCCACTGTTTTTAATGCATCGCTACAAGACAGAGAGACGGAAAAGGAGATGTGTATTAAATAAGATCACCTCAGAGATGTTTGAGATGTTTGATTTATGATAGTTGTATCTTTTGATGCAATATTTATCTAAAACTGTGCATGTGTGAACAGAGAGGATACCTCCTGATGGACAGGTTTGTCATGTATTTAGTGTTATTACAGTATTTATTGTTAAACTGCCCATCTGTTCCTTTGATTGGCTCGTCATTGTTTCGCACACTGCTGTGTTCATAATGTATGTGTCTGTATATTTTGTCAATAGCTTTTGTGTAGCATACCTGTGACAGACTGGTTCTGAAGCTTTAGTAATTGACTAAAGTGTTTCCCAAACGTTTAATTGGGGATCCCATATTTCCAAAGACCAAATGATTTGTGACTCAATTCCCTGTTTTGGTGTAATTTAATTGATTTAAACCTGTTTTTTTATAATTATATATTTAAATCCAACTAAAACCTGTTTTAGATCCTTTTAAAAAATCCTGATTAAACCTGCTCAAATCTAACTAAGATCTGTTCACAACCATCTAAAACATGTTAAATTCTAACTAAAATTGGTTTGTCCAATTAAAACCTGTCCATCTAAAACCTGTTCAAATCCAACTAAAACCTGCTCAAATCCAATTTAAACTTGTTCAAATCCAACTAAAACCTGTTTAAGTCCAACTAAAACAAGTTCAAATCCAACTAAAACCTGTTCAAGTCCAACTAAAACCTGTTCAAATCCAACTAAAACCTGTTCAAATCCAACTAAAACCTGTTCAAGTCCAACTAAAACCTGTTCAAATCCAACTAAAACTTGTTCAAATCCATCTAAAACCTATTCAAATCCAACTAAAACTTGTTTTAAGTCCAATTAAAAAATGTTCAAATCCAACTAAAACCTGCTCTAATCTAAATAAAACATGTTCAAATCCATCTGAAATTTGTTCAAATCCAGCTAGAACCTATTCAAAACCAACTAGAACCTGTCCAAATCCTGATAACACCTGCTCAAATCCAACTAAAACCTGATCAAATTTATCTAAAATCTGTTCAAATCCATCCAACACATGTTTAAATCCTACTAAAATATGTTCAAATCCAACTAAAATATGTTCAAATCCAACTAAAACATGTTAAAATCCAACTAAAACATATTCAAATCCATCTAAAACATGTTCAAATCCATCTAAAACATGTTCAAATCCATCTAAAACATGTTCAAATCCAATTAAAACATGTTCAAATCCATCTAAAACATGTTCAAATCCAACTAAAACATATTCAAATTCTACTTAAACCTGTTCAAATCCAGCTAAAATCTCCAGCATGATCAATAGCCATTAAATCAGAATTTTTGATTGAGTTACACTTTTCTTGGCGATCCAAATACCGACCTGAACAGCTGGCTTCAGACATGGGCTTGTTGTCTTACTGAAGTTGGGTAGATTTTCAAGTGCTCCAACTTTTTGTCCCTTCCTCTAAAATACTGCTTGTTTTGCAGATGTTGTCTTGCATACCAGTTGTAGCATTGATCAGGCTGGAAAAATATGTGGAATACAGAGAGCCTTTTGGGATTAGAAAGGGCAGAGTAAGTATAACCTCTACAGACAGCCGCTCTCAGCAGGAGAGACTGACTGTGGCAGAATACCAATTGATACACTTTTATCTATGGACGACATGAACCAGGGAACAGAGCTCTTAAGTGTACACAAAAAAGTTTCTTGAAGATCAACAAGTCATTTAATATTGGCCATTTTCAAACTGTCTCTAACGATAAAAAGTATAGAAGCAATGTATTAAACAATAGTCCATCATCCCAGAAAGCTTATTTGTTAATTATTTATGATTTTTCAAACCCTTGCTGTTCGCTCCTTCATCAAAACTTTACTTTCTTTATTCCTACTTACCTGCTCTTGGGTTTGGTAATTGCCTGCCGGCTGCCCATGGCTCACTGAACTGTAGCGACACAAAAGGACAGTGGCGAGTTCCTGCTGTGTGGCTGAGCCGTCAGAGCACAAGGTGTCTTCATTTTCTCCACCTGAGGGGCTCTGGAAAAACACTGCTTGAAACTGGGAAGTGGGCAAGCTTCTAGGACTGAAGGCATGGTGTTCCTCTCCAGTTTATCTGATGTTGGTGCATATCATCATAATTAGTGTATAATGAAATTATTTCTTGATGGCACAGTGGATTTTAGTTTGCTTTTATATTTGGCTAATATTCTGTTATTGTACTGTTAACTTTCCCTCTCCTCATTAATCTCAGAATATCACAAGCCTTTCTTTCGCCTGATAAAATAAACCCAGACAATACATACCTATCTACCCCACCCCTGTGTATTCCTCTGCTTTTTCTGCTGCCACCTCTGGGCATCAGAAACCTCCACCCTCTGTCTTTTAAGACCAAGCCCCAGGCCTTATAGGAAAAGCAGAAGTGTGTCTGGTTTTGAGATGGAGAATGGTGCAGGCGTAGGAGTCCACAGCTGCCTGGTATGTGTGCTTCCACTGCCTGTAGACATGCTGCCATTCATCGCCTCATTACCATGAAGGAGTCGAGCAGAGGATGGGTGAAGGTAGGCTGCACACGCTGCAATCAGCTCCCTGTAGCTGACTTTTTTATGCTTTGCATATCATACTTTGGTATGTGCAAAAGTTGACAGAGGCTGGCAACAAAAACACAGGAGATGAAGAAGTAAGACATACATAGTGTTCAACTCGATGGACTTTATGTAAAGCACCAACATTACTGATGCACAGGTCTGAAGGATTTTATTCAATTAATTGATTAACATTTTTTTCACCCGCCTGGAAGTTTGTTCTCAAGGTTAATTGTAAAACTTGTACTGTGTTTGATGTTATTAACCTGTCTGTATACTGACTTTTTTAGTTGAATGTGTCTTTACGTGGGTAGCTGGCTCGATCTGTATTGAGGTCATACAAACTCAGTTCTGTAAATAGTCATCTGAACATGACTTAAAAACATTTATTCCTTTTTTTTTTCTCTTTAACCCCTTAACATTTCAACATCACTCATGGATCGTCCCTGTCTTATAAAGAGTGTCTAAATGCCAACTTATTCTAACCTGATAAAACATATAGATCACAAGAGGTAGATGTCCAGTTTTTTACACATTTTTCTGTGGAATATAGTATATTGCACATATTATTACTGTAGTATGTACAAGGACTATTGTTAATATGCTAAATAAATTGTCAAAACATAACACAAACAAGATGCAGAATTATTCTGTTTCTCAATGACATGAGAAACAGAATAATGACTGTTGACCGTGATCACATCATGAAAAGCATCTCTCTAAACAAACGATATTTCCACACACTATTTCATATGGCATCTCTGTGTTGCGGCACTATTTAAAGTTTGGCCATAAATTAAGAAACCATGCATTATTCATGAAGCCACTTCTGCACTCTCCCGGGGGGTTTATGCAAAGTAAGGATCTCTCTCCGTCTCCTTGTCTGTGTCTCTGCATCTATCTATCTGGCTCCCTGGCGACTGTCTACATTATCTCGCTAATGGTCTGAGTCAATGAGTCACTCTTACACTCACACACGTCAAAGCCACACAATCATACAGGTTGCTGAGATGAAGTTAGCAGTGAATTAATTGTCTCCCCGGAATACAGAGTGGCTCGTTATATGGAATAAATAGTATTGTGGTCAAAACAAATTTAATTGGAAGAAAAGTACATGACACATTTCAGCATTTAGATTAAACTGAAGTTTCTGCTGCAGCCAGCTAAGGTAACACTTTTAATTCTGCAAGAGAAGGATCAGCACAAAGAAGCTCAATTACACTTATCTGTAATATGTGTGTATGCCTGGACTACATACATATTAATCATATTGATCATTTTCACATTAGTGTTTAAGATTAAGACTCACAAGACCTAATTTTAGGTTAATAGGTAGTTAAGATAAAAAACTCAACCAAGCACCACTGTTTATTATTTATGTCCATCTACAATACAACACAAGAACTCACTTTCAAACCCAAACTGGCTCTACAGTTAAGAAAGTCACTCTGTGTTCCTAAAATGCTTCAGTACTATGGACGTTCACATCAAAATACAACATAACATGTAAGTGTGGACTGAGGACACAGCCTGGAGCGAGCTGTGAAACCAATTTTCTTTAGACTTTTGTGCAGCCCTTGACTGAGCAAGTGTAAATGATAAACAGTGAAAGAAAGCCAAGGTACAGAAAGGCTACAATAGAAAGAAAACAACATCTATTTTCTCTTGGTGCGTTGGAGTTTTGGAGGTAGTAAATGCGGACTTTTGAATGTGGCATGGTGTTCTTCTCAGTAGGGGAAGCCTGGATAGTGGACACAGTCAGGGCCTTAGACCATAGAGCCCACCAACACTGAAAAGGAGGGGAAAGTGTTGACAGCAATTTCACGGCAGGGTGGGAGCACACACAGGGCGCCCCAGGTGCCTCGGCCCATACACAGTGTCTGATGGCAGTAAATGTGGGTCTGTTTGGAGTACACAAACAAACCTAACTGTGACTGGCTGCTCCGTTTACTGGAGTTTGTCTGAAGAAGAAGAATAGGCGCCTATGAGTTTATTTTAAAAAACATTTGATTTTGATACAAAGAACATATAAAGGACAAAATGTGCTTTACCAGTGGGATTTTTGCCATTACAAAACATATATTCATTCACACCAGTGTTAGCAAATCAGTCCGGGTTGCCTGCTGGTGACAATGGACAGTGTCAAATTATGTATTTCGTATTGGCTCGTGTGGGCTTCACTGAAAATTTTATTATAAAATATAAAATGCCCCCAACATGTTTTTTGCTTTCTCTTGTTAATTACCAGTCTATTGAAAAAAATAATGAATTGCACTCTAACTTCAGTTTCACAATTAAATTTTCCACCTTTTTATCACAAAAAGCAAACTATGAACACTTCAAAGTTATTATAGCAACACATTGTATGAGAAACAAAAAATGATGAAGTATGACCGCACTAATAGGCAGCGACATCTCATCTGAGATTCTCCCTCCGTCCCCGAACAGTGCACTTATTTTCCAAAGAGGGAAGTATTTGCCTCGCGTCTCATCCATCTCTCTTATGCAAATGACGGTCTTAATTTGGTTAGGGGCATAGTCATGGGGGAGATAGAAGAAAGTACAATCTTGTTTACCATAATGGGGAATGTTTTCAGCCCAGTTAACCAATACAGAAGCTTATTTAGCTATGCAAGATATGAAATGCAAGCAATAAAGTGGAGTCATAAAGCGTGCCATGTGTTCCAGTAGACTGAAGTCTTTTGTGTTTGATATAAAAAAGACAGGTATAATTTATGTATTATTATTGCATGTGGTATTTGACCCTTTATTGATTATTACAAATTTAATTAAGCAAAACATTATATTATATACCTCAATAAGCCCCAGTTTATTCCTCTTTTGTTTTTTGCTATTTATAGAAATTCTGAAATGTACCCAAGAGGAAGCAAGTAACCATAGCAATGTGGGCAGTTCCTTAGTAAAAGGTATCAGTTATGGTCATAAATGGTCTTGAGAACAAATGGTGGAGGTATAATAATTACAGCTGCCACTGACCCCTTACGTGGCAAAGGAACAGGGGAAATAATTACAGTGAGTTTAGTCCACTGGAATGTGTACACAGCTACATTTTCCACTATTTGGTACTGTGTGGTTTGAAGGAAAAAAAGTCATGATGTCAAGAAAATTGAATGTTTTATCATTCAAGGATTATCTCACACTCTCAACCATATTACAGATATATTAGAAGCAAATAATACATTAGGAAATAGAAAATCTTCTGTTAGCCAGTTAGTTGCAGAGTCACTAAATCTTTGGATGATCACAGAAATCTACCATAACTATAAATATACAGCATTTCTTTACCGTGGGAGCAACTTCAGTTCTAAGTCTTTTTCATTCATTTAGGCTACTTGGGGAAATATAAGTGAGCGTTCCTTGACCTTTACACCAGCAGTCTCCTGCATTGCTCCAGTCTCTTCATTGTGTCTCACGTCTGCACAACACGGAGCCGAGAGCAGAGTCACACCAGCACGCTCCACTGGGCCCACTGAAAGACGCCAGAGCAGTGTGAAAAACTGCCCCAGGGACCAAGGCTTTGTGTGGGCAGGTAAGTGGACATTCAGTCTGTCGCCTCACCACTGCAGTGCATACCTGTGCTCTTTAACGGCTGTGACATTCATCTCTCAACTCCCCACACACAAAGATTGTACTTTATATATACACAGTTACAGTTGTGTTGAGTTGTGTAGCCTGCCCATTATTGTGCTGCAGTCTCAGATCTTAATCAGAAGTCAATGAACAAAGATTCTGGACACATCTTCCGATATCAGGTGAGTGAGGCATGTTTTAATGAAGAGGTGTTTAGTTGCTTTAAATGTTTTGTGGACTTTTAAGTGCTTTTTTGAGGTTTGTCTGGCATAACTCTGAGGAGCAAACTTTTCTATGCCAAAATCTATCCCTTTTCAAATTCTTTGGGTTTCAAAATGCATACAGGAAAGTAAATATAATCTTGGTTGTGGCTTTTTGGTGAAGCTGTGACTGTATACAAGTCTGAAAATAATGATTACACCAATACAATGCACATCACAGTTCCATCCCAGTGAAACTATCTAGTCGGTCGAATCCTCACGTCATGCTGTGTGTCATTTCAGCAGCACGACGGCTTCACCAAACTCTTCTTTTTTGATATGCAAAGAAAACACTTCACACCACATCACTCCATGATGAGCTCCAGCTTGAGACCAGGATATTATTCTCCTCAAACTCCCTTCTTTCCACCAAAACAGCAGTTATTTTGTTTCTGAGACATACCCGCAAAGTTTTGATTGATGTCATAATAAAATCACTTTTAACAATTGTGCAGCTCAAGAAGAAGTGAGCTGTTAGCAAAGGGAAATAAATGGATGTTTGGACAGATTTTATTTCTCTGAAAGTAAGAGCCCTTTGACCAGTCTTTGTCAACATATGAGTTTAACGTTTCTTTGGAATGTTGTTTGTCTTAGTGTCCTTTCAGCCTACACAGCTCTTCATAGCATCTGATTGTGAGCGTTGGAGCCATCTGTTGGGGTAAACGCGTTGTCAGAAACACTGAAAGTGAGATGGCAGCGAAGAGACGCTAGCCCCGAGGCGCTTCCTCTGTCATCGCTCTTCGAATCCTGCTGTGCAGACCGTGAACATTCACTTCCCAAAGCACTCTGGGTAATCACTCGCCGCCTTGCACAAGCCAAAACAAAGATTACAGGAAGGAGATGTAGACTGTTGGCACGAGCCTCTGATTGACGGTAAATAAACACTTCATTGTCATCAAGAATGTTTTATGCAAACTGGAAAAAACATGACGTGTGTGATGTGAGAAAATGATCATGATAGAATTGACTGTATGTTTGTGACATTACAAGGCAATCTTTTGCATCAAAAGAAAAACAAAAATCAATCATGTGGTATTTTGGTAAAGGTTATGGTAAATGTAATTACTTTTTAATGCTCTCTGGATTTAGATCTTCATTAGTAATAAGACAGAGAGCAGTCAGTCAGACATACCACTAAGCAAACACAGTTTAATTGTCTTCGATCCGGTCAACAACCAGGCCATTTTATTTTCCTCAAACTCCATCTGGACATGAGACAAATAGAGTCATCTGCTGGCCAACAAAGTGGCTATAATGTGTTTGCTTGACTGCCTATAATATTCCCTTTCTCTCTAGGTTAAAACACTATTACTTCCGAGCAAACAGGAGTGAATTAAATAGACCACAGGACGCTGCCCTGCCATCTGTTGCTTGTGCAGGATGTAAGCCCCATATTAGCCATTGGATGTTTGGTAATCTATATGTTTTCACTTATGATATGACATACAAACAAGTACTAACAATCAAACATTCTTGGATTTGATTTGATGTTTGAAGTCTGCAGTCTGGTAGAAAATATAGCCTCTTCAGAGCCCCCTGCCACTATAGGAGTCAGGACGTATAGAACGTGTTTGCAGCCAAACTCGGCTGGAGGCCCAATCACCTGAAAGTGACTTGCCTGAAGTTTTTTTATCTTCAGATGCAGTATACAGCTATGTTGAAATTCTACACTGCTACCTTATTTCCTGTTATACGTAAAGCTGCCATTTTAAGGATTTAAGTGCGTAATATTATATTTATAACTATGCATAATCACCAGAAATTTGGAATTATTGTGGTTTTATGAAAAAGGAAATGAGCTTCTTATAATTAGGAAGGGATTTAGACCCAATCCCCAAATTAGGTGTCAAAGATGGCTGTGGTGTATTTTAAGAAAGAAAGAATACTGTAGGTTCTATGCAGCTTTTTCATGTTGGGTGTAGCCCTTAACTAACACACTAAAAACTACAAGAGCTGTTTATCGGTTTGTACTGGAGCTTTATCCATCACACAAGTGCTGACACATAAACTTGTCACAACTGTACTCTCTTTAAGTCAACAATTAAGAGCCAGACACCAGAGTGATGTTGTTTAACATCCAGCACAGAAAGAAAACGAGTGATCAACCTCAGCACTCCCAACCCTTTGTGTGTCAAAAGCATAGTAAAAATGGCCCCTTTCTCATTCCAAATTACACCTTCTTTGGAGCAGCCCGTAAAGAAATTGAATAAATACAATATGCAAAACCATGTCTAAGCTAATTAGCAGCAGGCTGCATCACAATGAATAAAGAATACAATTAATCAGGAAGTGTGTGTTAGGGGCCCGCGGATGAGCACATATGCCCAGTTTTTATTGACGCTTCTTTTGTTTCGCCCCTGCTAATCTTCAGCCTTCTGTTTTTACTCGACAACATTGTTCTATGAAATCAGTTGTTTTGCATGCCTTCAGTTTTGCATAAACAGAAGCACTGTGGGTTTATTCTGAACTCCATTCATAGAACAGATAATGGACAAGTCTGTTTTAATCAAATTTTTATCCCCTAACGTAATATTGTAAGGCTATATTATATTGTACTAACTATAAGGCTTTTTGATTGCTTTTAGCCAAGTTGAGATAGAGTTTTATGATTGGCCGCTTTCCAGAGGCAAATCAATACAATGATGTAATTATTAATAGATTTGATACTGCCTTGTCTTCTTCCATTTATGAAATAAGATTATACATTGTGGCAGTGGTTTCAACTGACAGTACATGCTTCAAAGGAGAATGTCCGTTGAGGCCCCAGGAAACGGACTTGCATCTTTCAGGTTTGGCACTGAAATGACAACATACATCAACATCTACAAGTGTAAAAGGGACCCTGCTAATGTTATATTGTCATTGAATTGTAAAGTTGATTTTATTGGTTGACCTTGTTATTACTGCTGGGTAGTGAAGCCTTACGAAAGTGAACAGCATCAGTGTGTTTTGCAGTGACAGAGTGTCATATATAACAAAGAGCGCTTTATGACTGGCCTCGATGGATACACCCCCACCACCCTCCCCCCTTCCGTCCATCTCAGCCCCTGTAGGCCATCAGCATCAACACTTCAGAGCACGGCAGACAGACAACAGAGGAGAGGCCGGACCTCATCTCACCTCTCAAAGAGCTCTGTGACCCTAGACTCCCAGTTGCATTCACGCCTCCTGACACAGAGTCAAAGTCATTTCATCTGTGTGTGTGTGTGCGCTTTGAAACACTGCTGTATATACGTGTCTTTATGAGTGTAGTGTAAGAGAGTGTGTGTTATTACAGCTTCTGTTTAGCTGAGCTGAACATCTGTCACAACAGCCTGCTCCCAGGTTGATACGTCTCTGTGGAAAGAGAGTCGAAATATTCTGTGCTGGTGGCAGTGGGCTGGGTCTTACCCATTTAGATAAACTAATCATTTTTTTCTATGTTATTTTTGTGATTATGAATATTTTTTTTGACAATATCTTTGCAGATGCCTGTGAAGATGTATCCCCAAACTCTCAACCCAGAATGCATGCAGCAATCTAAAATACAATTCACTTTAACACTTATCCTGTAATGGGTCACAGGGGCCTATGTCAGCTGCTGAGGGCCTGAGGCAGGGTACACTCTGGACAATCACCAGTCAATGGCAGGGCGAACACTTCATAGCCTTTAGTTTTCACTCATGTCTTCTCTGACCTGTGCATCAAAACTCTGGAGATGTTCTTACATGTCAGGTGATTGTCTGGGTGTTCTGAGGATGGGCACAGAGTCTGGTAGCGGGATAAGACACTTAATTAGCACAGCCAACAGATAATATTCATACTGTATTTGAACATATGAGCAACATCACCAAACAGTGGAAAGTAACAGAAAATACCAGAGAAAGGAGTCCTATTACTTCTGAAATCCTTTAGTTTAGCTTGTTGCAGGAAGTTGCTCAACAGCTTAGCATCTACTGCAGCACTCAGTTCTTTATTGATTTATGCAGATTAGCCATGTGGTCGGAGAGCTTGTCATTAAACAAGACTTAGTGAATTATATTAGAGCTGGTCTATGGAGACAGAGAGGGCTCCAACTAAATAAGATTCAACCTAAACTACTCTATGTTCACTCTGAGAGTTATGTACACTGCTGCTATTGTTGGAGTGTGTTGGCATTATACAGAAAAATAAATAAAATATTTATTTATAATTATATTATTATTTATAAATAATAAATTGTCTGCAAAAAATACATAACCCCTACTAGAGGATAGTCAATCTTGTGGTACAAAGCAATAAGAAGCTGCCAAGGATAACACCTTGGTACAGTATTTCAAAACCTTACCTGAAATACACAGAATACATTTACCATCACTGTAAAGGCACCATTACTATAAAATGAAATTGCTAAATAACACATGTTTTAAATTCATGTGTAAAGCATTGATAATAGCTTGCTGTAGGACATTTTTATCTACTCAATAAATGTATAAAAGTGACAGACAGTGGGAGCAAAGGAACAGACAGACATGGGCTGATGCACCTCAAATACGTCGCCTAACCCCATTTTTTCTCCTCCATTTATTTCAGCACAAAGGCAGTTTCATCTGTCTACAAGACCCATTTAACACATGAGTGGCAGCAAGTTCACGAGGGGAGGTGGGGGTGAAGGTTCATAAAACTGATGTACCTTGACATAATCTGACCTCTGTCCAATAGTTCTGTCTGCTGAGGGTTTTTTTCTTTGATACATGTCACAAGGTTCAAGCTCCGTTTAAATGTTTAGTAACATCATCACTAATGCATTCTGATTTAAGTTCCCAAAATGCTTTTATGCTCAAGAAGCCATTTTGTGTATTGAAGTGGATGTCTTTAGCATTGTCAAAAAGCAGGCATAAAGAAACTCTACAATAAAAGCCAATGGAAATGTTCCCAACAGAATGGTTTGACTAATAATACTTGCCAGAATTCAACAAGGGGTGAACTCAAGATATTTTATCAGGTCTATACTGACATGGCTAAACTTAATGGAATAGGACTATTTCACATAAACTCAGAGGCTTTTTGACAGTGTCTACAAAAATTACCCTTTCTATGTTGATTTGCATAAGAATTTTCAAAGCGCCATTGTATAAACCAGCTTTTCCTGCAGTATACTTCTCCTAAAAACATGCTTTTCCTCCACCATTGCTTTACTTGTTCTGATTAAACGTTAATGTAAACCAGATTAATTGCACCGACCCTGAGTTTGTATGGCTGTACTTTTGCCTGTATTTCATTAAATATGTGTTCCAATAAAAAGTGAGCTAATCCAAAAACCTTGACTAGACTTGGATGTTTTAATGCATTGGATCTAAATTGAGTTAGTGAAGCAAGGACAAGCTAGGAAGGCTTGACTTGGCTGGCGCTCTTTCAAAGCCAACAATAAAGCCTATAAGACCTTCCATGTCATTGCCACAAAACTAAAGCGTTAATTTATCATTGTGTGCACTGCCAGCAAAACATGCCAGCAAAGGAAATAAATAAGACACAAATGAGTTCCTCTAAAAAGAGCCACGGCATATAGATGCTAGCAGTAATTGACAAAAACGTCTCTTAATAGGCTTTTCATTGTCGCAAACTGAAATGCTGGCTGGATGTCTGCTATCGCATCAATTAGTAAAACTTTTCTGTCTCTTGCCCTCTTTCAGCTCTGAAAAGGCTCTATGAAATTGCCACCACCCGGCACAAAAAGAAAAGCCTTTTATTACGCTTGCCTTTCAAACAGCCTTTCGACAAAACAAGTTTTCCGCTGCAAGCTCTTTAAGACCTGAGAGGAAAGAAGACTTAGCAGTCACGGCATCTTTCTAAAAAAGCTGGAATTGAGTGTGACAGCCATTTCCCACATTATGGTGCTTTAAGGTCAAGGCGCTTTGAGCCACAGCAGATGGACTGGTCTGTTCAATATGGCTCTGGTAAAACAGATCAATATTTCAAACAAAAGTGTCAAAGATATAAAAATTGAAAGGCAGAATTGAAATAATGCCCTTCAAATCAGGTCCTTACTTTACTATTTACTTACAATGCGTACACAAGCTAATGAACACAGTATGGATCATGAAAGAGTTTTGTTTGTCTGGACCCATTTACCTAAGATCCTTAATATATGTACTTAATAAAAATCTGAACTGCATATATTTTAGGTTTCTTATTAACCAACCTACTACAAAGTAACTTAGGCTTGATAATAAACCTCAGAGGCGGATTAATGGAACATAATGCCCATTGTCTATTTGGCTGCAGCTCTTCTTTGGACAGTGCTAAAGGCAGATGACTTTGAGTGTTTAGCTTTTGAGGCTACATGCCCACATGAATCACACTAGCCCCTGGTGTCCCTAAACGGTCGGCAGCTCAAAGCGCCTGCACAGTGCAGCACAGGGGCCAGAGGACCAGCTGGCCACCAGCTCTCAGCCGTCCTCCCAGCCCCAGGACAGGCATGAAAGGGCCTCTCAGACCTCTGGGGAGTGCTTAGTGTCTTGTCAGCCATTGTGGCCCTAATGGTCCCCTGCAGTCGCACTCAGCATTCATAGCTGGCCATTATACTGGAGCGAGACCAATCGCTTTGCCACGCCTGTTGCAGTCAAGTGGACGGAGCCTCCTGTTGAAACTGTGACTGGGGCTGGACAGTGCTCACACTAGCACAGCACACTCTACGGGTTACTTTGGTTCTGAACTTTCACTTTTTCTATTCTTCTTTTTCTTCTTTTTTTTCTTTTACCATATCTGCGTTCCCTGTCCTTGTCTTTCACTGTGGTCATCTGTTGGACTGTATGGGGTTGTCAGAGCCCTCCAGGCCCAACAGTAACCACCACCTGTCCACTTTCCAGAATATGAGGGGTCACACAAAGACACAGCAGACGTCCATAAGACTGGAAGGCAAAGTGAAATTGCTTGGAGACCTGAGCTAAATTGATGTTGCACACTTTTTTTATAATAGTACATATTAATATCTTCAGTAAAAATTGGTTATAAATTATTTATATTAAACCTACAAACGTGTGATGTAGATATTTCTACTGGGTGCCGTGTTATAGCATTGTCTCCTTACATCCACAAGAAAACAAAGAAAAGTCATGTGCAAGTAAAACAAAACATTTTTTCCCTGATATCACAGAGACAGCTTTTGTGAAACGTGAATCAATGCTCTCAAAGTCACCCCGTCAAAGCTGTTATGAACTGGGAGGTGACTCACTTTGATGTCCCAACTGTCTGTCAGGTGCACGTGGGCCAATTAGTGCAGCTTGGCTTTGTGTGGCGACATTGTACACAAGTGACCTGATGCTTGATGTCGCAGTGGGTTCAAAGGCCTGACAGTGTCAAAGACAGTCCCCACGGGGGCTACACAAGTGAAGAGTGCTGCTTCTGCTATGCAAACACAGCCTCCTCCCCAAAAGCCCCCGAGCTCCAGGCAGGAAACAATATCATGTAGAGTCAGTGAATTTTAATGGGAAAAGGGAGGAGAGGCACACAAACAGACAGATGAGAACTAGACTTGGAGGTAGTTTTGCGGAGAAGCAGGTAAAGTGTGGAATGAAGACAGACTGCAGAGATTCTGTCTATAGGGAGGAATAATAGTGAAGTCAGAAAAGCAGTTGGAAAAGTTGCTTATATCGATTGAACACATGGCTTCAATTGTGCTGTGAAGAATGGGAAAACCTTTTTTTTTACTATCCTTCTATAGAGGGCCTTGTTGAAATCCACAGCTGTAAATGTCATTTAAATCACAGACACAGGCTAAATGTCCAAGAGGACTTGGGTCCTTATGTCTAGGGCTGGAAATTTTTGATCTACGGTGCACAGTAATAAGAGCACTTGTCGGTAAAATACCAGTAGTGCTGCTGCACAGGGAGTCATAAAACACATTAAAACAAGGCTAACCCTACCATTGTTTTACTGATTTGACCAAGATGCCTCAGCAAAGGAATTGTTTTGATATTGTCATCTTTTGGGAATATAAAACTTTTGTCGAATCACTGCAGTTGAGGAGGGTGTTAAAAATGTAGAACCGATGAAAGTCATCTTACTAGTAACACTCTTGAGACAGAAATACTGAAATAAAAAGACAAAAATGGTGCAGATATGTGGGACCCAAGGCAAAGATTATTGATCATCCAGTGTTTTGTGCAAAAAAAGCATTAAATTCATTCATTCAGAGCGAGCCACAGATACTGCAAATGAGATTAGTAATGCACGAGGAATAAATGAATTCAAAGTGAACGCAGCAAGATGTGTTAAAAATATGGTAAACTTTGAACAAGAAAAAAAAAGCAGTACAGTTTTGACTTGTGACTTACAATCTCACATCCCCACACTTGATGTTCCCCCTGAGCGGTAGGATAGAATGTTGGCTCCCCGCAGCATTACCTGCAGCCAAGTCAAAGGGCGTCATTAAAATTCACCACGCTTCGGCCAACCCCCCATGACCCAGGAAGTAGTTGTTATTCTACTCACACTCCTCACTAGACATCTTCAACCTGCATTCAGCACAGAAATGTTTGTCTGTGTGCATTATATCCTGCTGCAGAACTCAATTTTAATGCACATTTGCACTATTGCTATTACTATATACAGTATGTCTGTTTACATTTTCTTCTCCGGTTCCTTTGAGGTTTAAGGACGGTGCACTCACGCACAACAGAGACATTAGCAATTGTCATAAAAAAAAATAACTTGTGACAAAGACAAGACAGGAAAAGGCCTGTGAGGGTTGTTAAAAATAAGTTCACATTGGTTCTTGTTGTTCCTCAGAGACTGAAAGAAAGAATGGAAGGTGTGAGAGAGATGAGGACACAGGCATTAGCAAAGGAGAGAGGGAACAGTCAGTCCAGGGCTGAGAGATCTGATGAGTAGTTAAAGTGCGCAGAAATCTGAGGGAAAAAATGAATACAATAATTACAAATATCCAATAATACTATGTAGATATTAAGATTTGACCATTTGGCTAAAATGTGAGTTTTTCATCAAAGCAAATAATATTAAAGGCAATAAGGCACAAACCAAACAAAAATGGAATGATTTAATAAAAAGGGTGAACAATAAACAACAAACATCAAAGACGATTGTTCCCTTGACAACTAAGATTTTCGTTTATTTTATTTTTTTATCTCTAGCCAGCTATCTTGAATACTCGTTTAAATCTAAAAAAATATACAGTATTTACCAACTTAGCTGAGAAATGCTTTTTGTATTAATATGTGTCTGAATACATGTTGGTTGATCAAGAAATACTGTACATGAATATTGTCCCTTATGTTTCTGTGGCATTAGTCATAGAGACTGCAGAACAGATGCAAAGCTGCATTGAATCTGAACTCCGTAGCAGGGAAAAGGAGGCACTCGTGAAGATTTCAGCAGACCTCAGTACCTTTGAAATAGTTCTTTTCAAAAGCACCATAGCGTGTATCCATACATATTTCATTCCTATTGGCCTGTGCGTGCTCTGAGAGGCAATGGGAATTATTTATATGGCCTGAGAAGAACAGAGGATAAAGGAACACAAAAGACAGGCCTGACACCATTCACACCAAACTTCATCACACATTATTTGGGGCAGAGAACCATAGAGATACGTGCTCAACTAATTAAATTGTCTAAATGAAGTCATTAAGTCTGTGGCCTTTTACCCAACAGCCTCTGGTTAAACATAATTAAATCTCCCACAAGTTTGCACTCACTACCTCTTTTAGCCCTCACACCTTTCTGCTGCTTTGTTGCATAACAGAAATAAAAAGACATTGGCAGAAGGCCCAGAAACGCTCTGTTTGTCTTGTCACTGTAGGCCATTTGCATGTTCTGTTGGCATTTGGACAAGTGAGTGCGTGTTTAATGACATGATGAACATGTTTGTAGACTATAGACTGTATATTATTGATAAACACCATATCAAATTTAGGCTATTAAATACATAAAAAAACGTTGGTTCAGAATGTTATGTAGATGCTGAGTGTGTCCTTGTGCGCTCAATGGTGTGGGAATGCTGCGACTGTGTAGACATCTGCTTGGGTTGCCGCAGTTCGGCCTGGTGTCAAGTCTTGGAGGCGGCTTGTTTTGCACGTTCACAGCATGTTCTTCACTTCTGTCTTTTAGCACAAATGAGCAGCTCTTTCTCTTTTTTTCCTTCTCTCGTTGCATCACATTCCTTCAGACCAAGCTTTAAAAACTATTCTTGTGCATATACTCACTTTTTTTTTTTTCACATATATACGTAGCTGTTGGCTTCCAAAGTACTTACAAAAGAGAATAAACTCACAGAAGGATGCCAAATCTGTCAGCACGTTACACACCAGAGCCATAGAAGTGTGCAGCTCGGGTTCTCGTAAATCTATTGAGTGGTAGGAAAAGAGACAAAAGGATAAATGCATGTGTGAACAAAAGGAAAGAAGGGGAGCATATTTGTCAATTAGTATGCAAATGGATGCGGCTGCCACCCTCAGATATCCAATCAGGCTGTCACCTCGGCGGGGGGTGTGATTATGAAGTCCCTATGAAGTGTGGCTCTTGTGGGTAATAAAGGACGGGGGGGGGGGCAATACAGTAAAGGGACAAGGTGCGCTGTTTGGATGACCGCCGATTGTTTCAATATTACATATGACAGTGACATATGCAAGTGTTATATCAAATGGTAACAGGGCTCACGTCTGCAAAAGTGCTAATACATTAATCCAGGTCATTTAATCAAAGTTAAGATTTCAGATGGAATATTAGCAATTTTAATCCTGACAATTTTGTGCCTTTGAATCAAAAAGTCAATGGGAGCTCTTCATATCTGCATGAGAGTGCTCACCATCGCTGAGCCATTTCTACAGTCTTATCTAGCAAGAAATCTGTTTTCACTATTTTGATAACTAGCAAAACCCCCTCTCTTGCTGCAAGCTTTATTGTTCCTCGTCTTCCATTTCTTTCTCTGAGACCCTGTGCCCGCTGTGCCTGGAGTCCACTCTGGACTCACCTATATCCCATGAACACACCTCCTGTGTGTGCTGTGGTTGTCAGTGCTCACTCGGCCTGTCACAAGAGGAAATTGTTTGTGAGAGATTAAAGCTTTGTCTTGTGATAATGGAAGGTTACAGCAATGAAGAGATGCGTGTCAGGACAAACAAGAGGGACAAGACAGACAGAAAAGATGTAGAGAAGTGAAAGGGAGGAAGAAAAGGAAAAAAATAACAGTGGTGGTAGAAAATGAAGATCAGAAGCACTCAAGCGTCGCCCTGGAGGAGTCACAACGTTTTTCTCCATGAAGTCAATCAGGCAGACAACAGACTGCCACTGACAAATGTTACCTCTGAGTTGTCTCTCACTATCTGCCCCCCTCCTATTGTTAAGACCACGAATCAAGAGGTAAAGGCTGGCCTGGCTCTGCTGGATGGCTGTACAAAAAAAAAAAAAAAAGCTATCACAGTCAACAAAGCTATCCATTCACTGAAATACAAAGAAATGAAAATGTTTGATCTCCATAGACTTTTTATGCATATCTCCCATGTTTGATTTACATGTTATGTATTTAAGAGGTTTTTCAACACACCACGATCTAAGTGCTTTATTGGTATACCACAGCTCCCCCTAGTGCACGGGAGAAACAAAACCATCCAACCCCTTCAAGATCTATAATGCTCCACAGCTTCACTTTGACTTGTTTTGTCAATCAACATTTGTCATTTAGACATTGTAATTTATATTATACATCTATAAGAACAAAATAAGAATAGCTGTAGTTGAACGTTAATATGAATCCTGAAAGTTTTATGAGCGTAATAATTTATGCTGGAAAAATACAAAGCTACAAATCAAGCATTTTATGTGCATATGGTGTCTCACTAATTTATGACGGCAACAGAAGGACTGTGAGAGATATCATAGATTGTCACTGTGAGATTTGCTCGACTCATGTCACCAGTGTGGCTTCTGAAGCTCAGGTCTTGTTTTGGTCCTCAGGCCCAGTCCCAGAGTGATACTTCAACTACACACAACAGCATTTGGAACCAAAAGGGCACTCAGGCCAATCAGAGGGGCATGTGGACTGATGAGAGGGGCACTTGGGCTAAATGGAAGTAAGACCCTCATGCAGCTCCACATCTTGACAAAAAGTTGAACATAAATCCCAACAGGGGAAGTAAGAAAAGGTTGCACATTCAACTGTCAGTGTAGTAAGTTTAATATTAAGCTATTTAAAGCAATGTTATGTAACTTTTTACTAGCCTACCGTCCAGCCTTGTGTTTTCTCTGTTTTTAAAACTCCCTCTTTTAAAGACAAAGTGCAACCTTAATAAAGTCTTTGACACTGCGTTGTAAATGTATTTAACATTGAGGACGTTGAGGTTGATGGATATATTGTTAATTTGATATTCAAGAGCAGTTGAAGGACAGTTCATCATTTTTAACAAGTTTTCTCAGCGGCCCAACATACCCTGCAGCGACATAAAGACATATCCTGAAAGAAAAACCCCCACACACATCCCTTCAGGATATTAAAAGGGAGAAAAAGACTTTTTGCCAGAACAGCTAGAAGAGAAACCTCATGTCCCAGAATGCCTCAGGCTCTGTACTAAGAGGACTTCCAGAGTTGATGCAAATCCTGGTGTGCTTCTGGGCAAGTTGCAAACAAGCATGTTTGCATTAGTGAACACAAACAGAACAGACATGATGTTTATTGTTAACATATGCACTTAACAAGGTTTAGCAGCAATGTTTACATGTTAACAGTCGTCTGTGTTTATTTCATTTATCATCCTGTGGTCAGTCAACAGAACAGTATCATTTTAAAGGTTATGAGTTGTTATGAGTAAAGTAACTGCAGATACCTTAGCACATGATAGACTTTTATCAATCTGTTCATTTTCCTACTGCCTGCTTTACGGTGTACTTGCACTGGCTCTGTTTAAAAGTACACTGTCATCTGCAGACTAAAACACATATTTATCCTCTTGTACTCTTTGTAGTCTTTGCTAGGCCTCCAAGTTTATACACATGGTTTATAAATTGCATTTATTAATAAAATGCTGTATGTTTTGTAAAACCATGATAATATTTCTGCCTAAACTGATATGCCCATTATAATAAACTAATTTAAATAAGCACTTGGCTGCATGTGCTACTCTACCATTGCTGTGGGCCATTTGCATCTTTAAATCAATCTATTTTTGTAAAAAATAAATAAATAAATAATGGATGTGACATTTTCAATTTTTATTTTTATTTCAATTCTAGTGCAAATTGCCTTTTTTCACACATCCACTTTGCAACATGGGGAACCCAAACAACCTCAGCCTGTAAAATGCACCCGACCACTGCTGGCGCCGTAGTTAGCTTGAGTGGTTAAAAAGGAAGAGGGGGAGAAAAAGCTGGTGTTGTCTCTTCTATTTTGCGCCTTACTCTGGCATTACTATTTTACAAGCAAGCAGGCTCATTACAGTACCATATGCTTGGTAATGATGAAAGCTGTGGGTGCATTCCTTGTATGAACTGGGATGCTTAAATTATTAAATACACCGCCGAGGCTTGATTCAGATGTGGCAGACAGCCCAGTTCAAACACACACACAGCAGTGAATAAAGGCGTGGGGGGGGGAAACTTCAAACACCTTTCCTGTGCATTTAATGTAATGAACAATGCCTTAATTGAGATTGGCTAATTACCCAATTTCAAGATAATTAATATGATCCTAATTAGCATATGTAAATGACACGTTGCATAATTGAGAATCCCTGTTTTGAATTAGATGGCTCTAAAGTGAACCCGCACGTGAAAAGGTACAAAGCAGCCATTAAGAGTTTGATGCCGCATTACAACAGGCCATCATTTATGACACGCTGATGAAATGCTCAGCGTCACACAGATGTTCTCAAAATTTACAGGACGTCGATGATTATAGCTGATATGTTTTTTGGGACATTGCTAATTACAAGTCATTACATACTTTTTTTGGAGGAGGAGTGAAAACTATCCTGATATCCAGGCATACAAAGGGCAAGCGTTGGCGATGTGCACATTCAGCACTCAGCTTGACTGTGTCCTTGGCGCTTTGTCAGCAAAAGTGTTTTCTGCAGCCAAGACGCTCTCAATAAGATAGTATAGCTATTATTATTATTTTTATAATGGAAGGAAGTGCAGTGGCATGTATGTGTGTGGGTTGCTAATAAACAGATGTAAAAACAGCAGGCAATAATGCACATCCTTGTCAGGTCAGTATTCACAATGTCCAACTGAGCCAGCAACCTCTACAGAGTCCAAGGTTTGTATATGACAGCGGTGTTTGAACATTTTGAATACGTAGCCACAAAGACAGTGTGAGTGTTGCTTTAAGGTTATATCCAAGCGTATGGTTAGAAAGACTACTCCCTTTAACAGCATTTAGATCACTTTTCTCAAACATTTTGGTTTTATGTTCAAATAAAGAGAATCAATGTAAAAACAGCCCATAGATGACACTGATCAAAGACCCTTAACCAACCCAACACAACTGTTTTCAACACAATATGCTAAACTGATATTCCAAAATAAATATTTTTTTTGTGATTTTAGTCTTTCCCAAAAGGTTGTTACTACCTGCCGCAGCCTAAGAATGGATATGACCCCCTCAGTGGTGGAATGACATGTTGTCCTCAGTGTGAGATAATATTGATCTAGTAGCAAGTGGCAGTTGACTGAGCAGGCCTGGGGGGCAGCTGTAATGGGAGGGCTAGGGGGCACATGAGGGCGACCCAGCACCTGGCTCACCCAGCTGCTAGAGACACTCCTTAGGCAGAAACAGGGCGCCCACGCCAGTCAGACAGATACAAATGTAGTCTTTTCGGCTCACTCACTGGTACACTCCAGGCCATGTCCGGACCACTGGCATCACTGCTGTCAGGATGCAAGCCTCTGTGTTAGATCCAATCAGTTGTGGTGTCATTCAAACACACACACAGCTTTGCATCTCAACAGAAAAGTTGCCCTTCCAGTATGATTCCCTCTCTCTTCCCATTCTCATGGTCCTGTCAGCTTTGCCCCTTCTCCTTGTCATCAGCCATATGGCAACACCCCCTTCCCAAGTATCCACTGAACCATACTATGTCATCCTTCTACCATTTGCCCTGTCCTTACTGAGGATCACTGAGGATCTCTGGACTTAGACACTTAAGGGTTGATCATATTCTCAGGGTTTAAAGATAACCAATTCCTATTCCTATATCATTCAATCAGTCTCAGTTTTAATTAGCAATATATGCAACACTGACAGCACTCTTTTAGATAGTTGATTATTTGTCACATTACAAATAAAATGTGCAGTGAATTGTACACTTTTTGAGAAACAAAATAGTTGCATTTCAGCAGCTGCATTTGCTTATAAAGTGGGATTTTATGGTTATATCGGCATTTGCATGCTGGTTGCTTTAAAAGCCAGAAAAGACCAGAAATATATTACCTGAATCTCATGTTGCGAGACAGAAAGGTCTAAGTCCCATCAATCGGAGCTGTTTGGACAAGGCTGTGTGAATAGATGGTGTAATGGAGGTCTCCTGCACAGACATTAGAAGTCAGACAGACAAGAAGAAGATAGAAAATACCAATGAGGTTGCTGCTTGATGACAAATCTACCATTGAGACCTGGGGGTTGTAAAAATGTAACAGCTAAAAGCTAATGTCAGAACTTATGTGGAGCTGTCATGTGCTATTAGAGAGTATTATTGCCACCATCTTAACTCTGGGAGAGACAGGGAGATAGGGAAAAAGATCGAAGCAGAAGTGATAGTGGCTTACAAGACCAAGCAGCAGAAGGCATACAGAAAAAAAGACCCATTTGACAGGGGACGAGAAGTCAAAGAGGGAAGAGCAGACATTCAAAATGATTGAATATCCTTCAGCGGCCACTGACAGACTGAAGGCTGCAGTGTGTGTACTTTACACTGCACTGATCAAGGCTGGTGTCTGAAGGCACTCTGCTCTTAATAACTGTCACAGCACATCACGTTAAGCCTAACTGATCAGCAGCGACAAGATCCTTAGGTCCTAATGGCCTCCGTCTAGTCCTACAACTCAATAAACAGCTTTATTCCCCTTAAGCACTGGGACAATCAGGATCAAATCTGATTAGCCTGATGCAATAAACAGTAGGAAAGATTATTATGATAAGGTAAGGTCCAGACTATCTTCAAGCAGCAAACACTGTGAATCAAAGATGGCCAGTTGCTCGCTGGATTCACTTTACTGGAAGACAATGCTTACCTTGTTAACACAAAACGTTTTTTTTGTTTTGTTATGATTCAAACTTAAACATTAACAGTGTTAAAAGCTACTGCTAGACATATTATATCCTGACTCTGCCAGATAGAACTGCACGACAGAACATAGTCTACAGTATATACCATCTGTGAAGGCTTCTATTGAAAGTGTTTGCAAAAGGGCAAGTACTTGAAATGAATACCTGGTCGGTGATTGGATTTATCAACCACAGTTTTATCCAATTAGAGCAGAACCATGTTGTTTACATTTGTAATGCTAAAACAGTTGATAAAACTTCAAACCTAAAACACACCCAGACCTGTCACTGCTGCCACATCATTGGACACAACGAGCCGGTAAAGCCAGGTTTTGGATATTTTGCTTGGCGCAGGTCAAGACTGAGAATCCAGCTGCAGTGCTAGGTTAGATATAGGCATTAAACATTTCATTTGGAAACAAGTAAAACCTATTACAGTATCTAATTTAAAGAATCTATCATCCTTGAAATGGTCCTTCGTGTACAACACCACACATTCATTGTTGCCAAACATTACAATGAGCAAGTTTGAATTGAACTCTGTACTCTTATGTTGATTCCATTAAAACTGCCAATGTAGCACTTTTCCCTCTTTGCAGCCAGTTGCCTGTCCGTCATTATCACCCGCCACATTCCAGTAACAGCTAATACATGAAAATGACAGTATATCTACAAAGGTCTGAACCATGGGAGCCATAAAATGAAACGGCCGCTTTATGCACACTATGCTTGGGGGTGCAGGGCTCTATAGGGTGTTAGCAGGCACTAAATCAAGTGTTGTGCAGAGCGGGAATGAAGAGCTTAGGGCATCAATCACCTCGTGTATGTAAATGTAAGCACACACACATGCAGGACACAAGCATGCACATGATCGTAGCATTAATGTTTATTAAAAATGACAGCTGCCCATTAAGATATTGGTCTAAATTGAGACACACATAGAAGTTGCACCCTGTCAGCTGTGCTTCCTCACACAAACACTTCCACCACGCTGACATGTACGTCTTGCTGTGTACAGACAGAGGGGAGCTCCAAGGCATTGACGCTGTGTCTCCTGCTGAGAAACTTCCTCATAGTTATGATAATGGGTCACATATGGGCGTGACAAGTGAACTTTGCTGTGACAAACAACCTGAATATGAGTGTCATTGTGTTTGATATCCAGATTGTAAAAATTAACCAAAATCCTATTGTAATAAAAAAATACTTCATTTCTTGGGTTCTCGCTGTCATTCTTCAGCCTTGATTTGTTAGAGCTTTCTTCCATTAACCTATAGTTCTTACTCATTGATTTAGGGGTTTGTATGTTAAAAACTGGACACGGCTTTTGGGTAAAAATTGAAACTACAAAGAGGAATGGTCTAGCGGGCGCAGTGGCTCAGTGGTAGAGCGGCCGTCCTTCAACCGGAAGGTAGGTGGTTCGATTCCCGCTCTCCCCTCAGTTCATACTGTAGTTGTGTCCTTGGGCAAGACACTTAACCCACCTTGCCTACTGTGCTGTTCCAGCTGTAACACTGGTGAATGGAACCTTAATGTAAGTCGCTTTGGATAAAAGCGTCAGCTAAATGACTAAATGTAATGTAATGTAAATGTAAAAGTCTAGGTACAACACAATTCAAAATCATGTATGCAAAATGATTGACTGTAAAAGCTGTTAAATATATATAAATGCTTGTTTTGCATACATGTACTACAGTTAAAACAAGGGCTGAACAATTAATTGCATTAGCAATTAAATAACAAACTTTAAAAAACAAGATTTTCAAATCCCAGATGCATTTATTGGTCATGTGACAAGACAAGTGCAGCTATTTTTGCCTTGAGGCTGTGTTGACTCTTGAGCAGTGCTGTCTGAAAGATGCACTGTTATTTCCAAACATGAGCGTCCAGGGTCAGATCTAGGAAGGCGGGGGCCCATGGGCAACAACCATATTTTGGGCCCTTCTCAGGCAGGTCCCAAATCTCATGACTTTTCTGAGCCTCAACCTGTCAGCTACTGATACTTTTTTATTTTTTTAGCTGTACTATAAAGGAAATGCAGCTTTCTCTCAATGATTGCCGCTAAAGCAGAATAAAACTAATGCACCGTCACGTCATTGATTGTTTGAAGATAAAGAATAAAACAGAAAAATAAAGTACGCCACGAGAGACAGAACAAAGACCACACGGTTTATCTTATAGGCCCATGAGCCAAATCCAGTCCTGTTACATAACACTATGTCATTCATATTGTTTAATGCAATCTAATTTCTGAATGACATATAGACTAGGCTGACAACACGCATGAGTTTGTTAAGCAACGGTCATGTTTATTGATTGTGGAATGTAGTGGATGTAAAAAACAGAAAGAAAGAAAATATCTGCAATATTGGTTGAAAAAAGTCTCATTAAGATTATTTTCCAAAATTGTTCAACCCTGGTGAAAACAGCACTATATCTCATTAAGATTATTTTCCAAAATTGTTCAACCCTGGTGAAAACAGCACTATATAACATTTAACTTAAAGATAAAAATCCATCTTTTCATTGCAAAGTGCAGCTGGTTTGACAGATACTCCACGATGTATGGCAATGCAAGGCTCACTTTCATCTCATGAGAACACATATCGTGCCAAAACCTGTCACAATAAATTCACATCAAAACTTTAATACATTTTTAAGTGTGTATATATATATATATATATATATATATATATATATATATATATATTTATAGGGAGGTTTAACCTACAGTAACTGTCACATCTAAATAATGTCCTGCGTAGAGTGTGCTATTAAATCACTGACTATTAGCTTACAGTGCATTTACATGATTTATGCATTATTGCAGTAATAACGTACGTGGCTGCCCACTGCTCTAAATCTAGCCACACCTTGTGAAACGCTGTATTGTCATATTCAGTTCTTATGTAAGGGGAAATATTAACTATGCACAGCAATTTTGCATCCATATAAAACATGTTTGTGTAATATATAATATGCTTTGTGTTTGACCTACACATAGTGTTATAATTTATTACTAAATGAATGAACGTGACTTTTCTTCAGCGCATACAAAAAGCTTTGCATTGTACTAAGTACTATTTTCTTGTTTGCTACAGCATAGCCAAGCTCATTAAGTCAAACAATAACAAAGGTAGGGCATACAATAAATGACTGTAGGGTTTGCAGTTATATATTTTTACAGTAATGTGCACTTTTGAAGAAAAGAAAAGTGTAATTTCTCACTTGTCACAATGTTTTCAATCTGATACACAGAGAGAAATCAAGAAACAACACTCCTCTCAGTACTCAGAGCAACACTTCTGTGGCATTTGATAAGGTGATTAATGTTACCATATGCTTTCGCTGCTTGGGGGGAGAAAGTGAGTTTTTCACACAGTCATTGGTAAAGGATTTTCTATTCAGCCAAACTTGAGTCTACAGAGCACCATCAAAGCCAGCACTTCGAGCAAAGCCTATGGTTTAACAGTACCTAGCAGTTTTTGTGCCTCGCAGCACTGGTTCGATGTATAAATCTGTTCAAGATGGTCTGGCATCACACCTCACCAGCCTGTGTGTGTATAGGTCTGAATTATACACCACATGCTGAACAGTCAAACAGATACGGTGCGTTTTGAAGACAGATATCGTTCAATATTAAATGAGTTGAAAGGAAGTCTGATATGCCTTTTGTCCTCAGTCCAACTCCGTCTGTCCTTTTGTTGTGCTTGGGAACATCAGTACCCTGGCAACAAGGTACTGATGTTCCCAGTAGACACCTGATACTGACCTTGTACATGGAAATGCACAGAGTGAGCAGGTGGGAGCAGGAGACAGTGACAGCAGCAGGAACCAAATGTGTGGATGGTATACGTTTATGTTGTCTGTATGTATGTCTGAAGATGTGAACAGTACATGTCTCGATCCTGTTTGCTTGACTTGTTTGTGACAAATGTCTACCATGAGTGTTTATGTGTGCGCATGCGGATGTGTGTGATGGCTACATCTTCCACGCATACTGGTGTGTGTGCAGAAATGAAAGACAGGAGTCCCATCTGTTGTGGTGTAATGACTGTGCTATTTGGAGGCAGGAAAGGTTTGGTGCGGGAGCAGCTGGTACCTCGCCCGGTGACCTTTTAGCATTCCTCCTCTCACCATCTGACAGATGTGTCAACTCGATTATTTCAAAAGGCCCTGAATAAATAAGCGATTGTGAGAGAGCCCCTTGCGCTAACCTGAAGTCGACAAAACATAGGCTCCACACAAACACTTGGGTGGAATGTCCCGAGAAATAGTCTGCCGAAACACAATCCTAATGTTTCCTAGACACAGGCAAACACTAGCACATGCACAGCCAACAGCACAATCAAATTCACCAGCGCTGAACAAAGTAAATGATGGCAGAGGTGAGTGCATGCCTCAGCCTTGTTGTTGCGCTGCAAATTTCCCACTTTCCCTCACCTCCTCTGCGCTCTTTCTCTTCCTATCATCTGCTAAATAGCTGTTGAGTCTCCAGTATGAGGTTTGGTAAAAGAGGTACAATGGGGTTGAATTGAATGCCATTGTGGTTCGGGTGCCCTTGGAGCTGCGCTATTAGCTGACTGCTGGCAGAGGGAGGGGCTGTGATGGGTGGTAGGGGGCCTCAGGTGTCCCAAGAAGGCCGCCGATGGACTCTCATTCCCCGGGCAGTACCCACAGCGGACTGGGGGAAATGGGAGTCTGTTGTGCATGTGTGAATATTGTATGTTGTGAGTGTGAGTGTGTCGACAGGGGCGGGGGGCTAATTGACTCACTGAGTGATTGGGGGACTGTGAAGAGGCGACCGCAATCAGACCTGCCCTGATAGAGTTTGATGCCTCCCTAAATAGTTTTCAAATGGAGGAGCAGGTGCTGTTTTTCCGAAGCAATCCCCATTGCCCCTGTGTACGAGACGGGAAAGAGAGTGTACGTGTGTGAACATGTAGGTCCACGTGCACGAGTAAGACAGTGTCCAGCTGACTGAGAGCTTTTGTGTTATTTTATGATGCTTTTCCAGGAATAACAGAGAGTGTAATCACAATGTGGATGTGTGCAATCTTTATCCCTGTATTCAATCATGTTAAAATGAATGTATATAAGATTTTCTCAAACAATTTAATAATAATCTGTCACACTGACATTAAATGTGATTACGTTGTGAGCTCCTGTCGAATTTTGTCTCAGTCCCCTTCCAGCACTAATGTAAGGTTATAGCCTATTAGAAAGCCTTAGTGTGAAAGGCAAACAACTGTATACTTGAGGATTATACAGTCCATCTGTACTCACAGCACTTATTTTTTTTTGCACATTTTGTTTTGTTAAAGCTTTATTTTAAAATGCCCCAAAATTCTACAAACAATACCCCATAATGACAACATGAAAAAAGGTTGTTTGAAATCTTTGCAAATTTATTAAAAATAAAAAACAAAACTAGCACATGTAAATAAGTATTCTGAGCCTTTGCAATGACACTCAACATTAAGCTCAGGTACATCCTTTTTCCCCTGATCATCCATGAGATGCTGCTACAACTTGACTGGAGTCCACCTGTGGTAAATGCATTGATTGGACATGATTTGGAAAGACAAACACTTGTTTATATAAGGTCCCACAGTTAACAGTGCATGTCAGAGCACAAACCAAGAATTGTCTGTAGACCTCCGAGACAGGATTGTATCAAGGCACAGAACAGGGAAAGGGTACAGAAACATTTCTGCAGAATTGAAGTTTCCTATGAGCACAGTGGCCTCCATCATCTGTGGATCATCTTTGGAACCACCAGGACTCTTCCTAGAGCTGGCCATAGTCAGGGAGGTGACCAAGAACCTGATGGTCACAAAAAGACTTGAGGCTGTAATTAGTGCCAAAGGTGCTTCAATAAAGTATTGAGCAAAGGCTGTGAATACTTATGTACATGTGCATTTGTTTGTTTCTTTTTTGATAAATTTGAAAAGAATTCAAACAACCTTCTTTTACGTTGTCATTATGATTTCTTGGTTTAGTGATGTAGTAGACTTAACTATCCAAACATAGTGGGTCACAGACAAAGAGACTATAGTCTGTGATTTGTTAATACACATTTTTTTAAAAAGCTGTCCAAAGTCCAACACAGTCCAAAGACTGTCCTTGGATCAACTGAAAGATTTTAAACTGCTCCTCACAAAGGGAGAATCCTACAGGGCGGTGTCTGTTACCTCAAAATTCAATTTTGGTGGGTAAAATTGCAGAAAAGCCCTTCATTTTTTTGTCTTCTCCTTGTGTTAAAAATGATTTGTGTAGAAAATCCTCTGATGCTCTTATCCATATCCCTCAGGGATTGCACCAGAGCCTGGACCGTCCATTTCTCTCAGTGAGTGTGAAATGGGCTTTATCAAATCATGTCCAGTCCTTGATTTTCTACCCAGTCAATCCAGACTGGTTTGGACTGGTTACGGGAAGGTCATGCTTTTAGATGTGTAGCTGCTAACATGGCAAAGTCCATTCTCTGCCTGTTTTTATTGCCTTGTTTTCCATATGGCACAGTTTTAGGCAAATGGATTATTAAGGCAGACTTTATAACATTTTCTACACCAGAGAAAAAACATGTTGGTGCGAGCTCCAAACATATGCAACACCAAATAAATGATTTGAATAGTAAAGTATCTTTCTTGACAGTGTTACAGTACAGTATTAGTACGAGAGCTCATGGTTGCTAGGTCAGGACCGTGTGGCATAACTGTGGATGTTTGCAGACTCTTGTCTCTGTGCTTCTGTCAGCGCAGCGAGCACTCTCCATCTATCATCTCCATTGATCTGCGCTAATGACAGATGGTCGTTATGGGTGGGGGAGACAGATTGCCTTCAGCGCAGCGTGGCTTCACAGACGCCACAGACTGTGTGTTCTCTGGAATATCTGCTATCTTATTTCTTCAGATAAACACAGGCATAGCCCAGGTCTGTGTTTGACTCTTAACAGAAAAGAAAATAATATTATTAAATAATACTTACAAATAACAATATAAATAATCAAAAATACTTTACTGGTTCCACTTTTCAGACTGCAACAGACTCCAAGTCCTAGTCTCTCTGCTTTTCTCCCAAAATATTTTGGTCTCTCTCACTTTTTTCGATCAGAAACAAAAATGTCCTATTTACAGGTTTTTATTTGTTTGTACTTGTTCTGCTTTGACTTATGCAGTAAAATGCAATTCTAATTATAAAAAAACTGTAAGATTAAAATAACCAATAATAGAGATACAATAGACACAAATAAAGGTAATTTTATTTGTTCAATTGTATTTGTTCAAGACAAGGCATAATTTGAACTGAAAACAAAAGTCTAAATTTTAGATACCTGATGTCCCCTCAGTGAATCTGGGTCACTAAGCATTGACTCGTATAATAAGGCCAGACACTTTCCAGATGTGTAGCATGTGGAAAGAAGCAGAGCTGCTTACTTGTCTTCTACGCAGCATTTTGCTGAATTGTTATGCATTTTGTATAAAGTCTTTCACAGACAGAAAGTGTGTTTAAAGATGCAGAAGCCATGTGTTCAACTCAGCTGCTGATTCACAAATGGACTGGGTTGAAAGACTCTACAACAGCTTCACTGTTTTTGTATTGTTTTAACTTTTTAGGAATAATATTCAGATTTTTATTTATGGCCCAACACAAGAATGGAGCAGGCAACACAGAACATGACAATGGTTTAATCT
Source organism: Perccottus glenii (assembly GCA_024416835.2). Lineage (NCBI taxonomy): Eukaryota > Metazoa > Chordata > Actinopteri > Gobiiformes > Odontobutidae > Perccottus > Perccottus glenii. The sequence goes on along the minus strand of CM044562.2, from coordinate 12,302,162 downwards.
GGAGAGCAACTATTTCCAGGTTGTCTGGCCTGTCCTGGGAGAGGAACCCTCCTTCTGTGGTCCTCCCTGAGGTTTCTCTTTTTTCACGGCTTGGTTTTTATTTATTTTATTTTTTTCCTAGCCTGATGGAGGGTCTCAGGACAGTCTGGTGCAGTCCGTTAAGCCCTTTGAAGTGGCTGTTGTTGTGATATTGGGCTACAAAAAAAAATGTTTTGTCTTGTCACTAAAAGCCTTGATAGGTTTGATTAGTTTATTTCAAAGGGGACAATGCAATTTCATAAAACACATGATTAAACATGAGTTTAAAAAGCCAGAGTTATCCAAAAGGTTGTATTTAATCTGCTGGCCGTCATATGTCTACACATAAGACAGCACAGACACAGAACATGGACAGTTCAACACAAACATAACGAAGCAGGTTTTTACAAACAACTGAACAACTGAATGTTTAAGAACAATAAAGAACAGAGACAATAAAAGCAGTAATAATTTTTAACAAAATATACATGGGTTCACGTTAAAAGACACAAAAGATACAATACCAGACAAAAATAGTTATTACAGTGCTGACATGTATATGTGTTATACATAAAGTGAAAGAGTTCAAATCCCTTCACCTTGTTACACCTACTCTGACTAACATGTAAATTATATCCATTGTAATGCTGCTTCTGTGGTAAATATATATCTAAGATCGTTGACTCATCCAGTCCTAGTATTATGTGGATAACACATTTATTATTCAAGGATATTGAAGAACAACACCAAACTCTCACTGGAGAGAGTTATTCATAATAATTAACTGGATTAAAATGATTGCTCCATATATTTATCTCAGGAGAAACTTAATTTATCAGCTAATTGATAAAACTAGACTATACTTTATTTCCAAATATGCACTATGTTTGAAGTTTATGACCAAACCAGTGTTTTTGTGCAAGTAAATATTTATCTATTATTTATGATTCTCTCAAAATAATCCTACACTTTGGATTTAATGTCCGGCATCTGTCATTAAAATAACCAGCCATTAAATCAATCATGTCTGTTTCAAAGTGATTGTTACCATTCTGTTAAGTTTACTTTTTTCTTAACCTCTGTGAGTTTTTCATAACTTTTCTAATTAAATCTTTGGCTGTTTGGAGGACAATCAAAGCAAGTTATATATAATCAGCAATTAGTAAGGATCTACAACACGGACTTTAAATGCCAAACAACGCAAGCATAGAAACAATAATGATGTTTTTCATGTATAAACGTCTGATCTACTGTCACAGCTTCAGAGGCAATTAAAGCAGTATTGTCTCCCAGGTCACACAATAGCGGAGCCGCTTCTTTTGTTTATTAACTGTGGACCTTGAAAGACTGTCTCTAACTCGCGTGTTATGATTTATTCATAAGAGCTGGGATCTGCATATAAGCCACATCAATTCAGCAGTGCAGCTCAGTCAATAAGTGGTCGATACATGTTGTGCTTACTGGGAGTTATTCATCATTCTTTTGACTGTTCCCTCAGCGTCATTGCAATGGTTGCCGATATTTAACTTGGGTTACCGCGCTAATTATAATGAAGAGGGTTAGTCAAATGTCATTATTCTGTCTCTTTTGTATGATAAATGTACATGTTGTGGGGTTAGGAGGTGGGCTTAATCAATAGCTTTTTCCTCGAGACTTAAACTGTCAAACGCACACTTCAGTGATTAGAAAAATCTACAGCTAGTGCTTTAAATAAAATAGAAGCAAAATCAATACTAATGAGATTCTGTCTTCTGTGGCAGCGGTAGAGCTACAAAGGCTAAGCTCCAAATTTCAATCTTCTTTTATGAACCATTATACAGTATTTGTACCGAGCTACATATAGAATTAACATTGATTGAATATTGTAATGTTTTATTTTATTTTTCTTGGTTTATATGGACATTGTTAGGACATAATAATGGATTAATAAAAGATGCAGGGGACATCAAATTGAACTTCCATGTTTAAAGCCTGCGACTACAAGAAAAACATCTATAATTCAAAGCAGTTATTAGGGACAGTGTGGGGCTACAAACACAACACTGTCCCAATCCGAACTATGAAGCTTCCCTTTAAAAGCCCCTGCCCTTGTTGGAGAGCCAACGGGGCCCTTTTGGACTCAGCATCAGCCCCATGATTTACACGAGGCCATAAAACTCTAAATGGAGATGGGAGACTAGTTGCTTAATTGACCTTTATTGGGCTTTCTGCTTCATTTGAAGACTGGATATTAAATTAACATGATAATTCAGGCCCAGGGTGTTAATGCCCCCACACACACACACACACACACACACACTTTAATACCACCCTGTAACTTTTATAGCTCAAATTGATTTAGCGCTCCTTTTTATTAACTGCCTTTAATTTTCCATATTGGAAGACACTTACACAAAGAAGGTTTTATTCCAGTTGAGCAACGCAATTGGGAGTTTATGAGGCTGTTTATATTAAAAACCTTGCCTATTCTCACTGTGACAGATATAGGCTGTAACCAGTAGATGTGATCTGTTCAGAGCTTGATTGGACTGCCGCATTTAATTACTGCAGTCATCAGGAGAAGCAATGAGTAAATGCATATACACTAAGTCCTCTTATTCTCTGGAAACATAATATACATGGCTGTTGTTTTCATATTGAGTCAAGCAAAATCTATTCCTATGCAGGCACATATAGAAGTGTTTACATGTTTATAATTTTACATTTTCACTTGAGCGTACTTTTAAGCTACAATTTGTCACTGAAGGAGACAAATGTGGCAGCAAACTCACGAGAGACTGTAACCTCTCAATTACAAAGTTATATTTTTAAGTTGTGAAGTAAATGTGTTATTTATAGAATGTGTTCTGGCAAGATACATCTTCTCATAAGACAGTGGCGTGTCTTGTCACACATCTGTCAAACCAGCCACGTTTTGTCTTTAATACAGAGGTTCAGTTCCCTATTTGATGTCAAGATGCTTTTGAGGCTGGTAATTGATTGTTTTTAGTCTCTAATTTGAAAAAATATTACATAGGGTTTTATTAAACTGTTCTGAGCGGCTGTAATTAGGGTTGAACAGTTTTGGAAAATAATCAGATTCTGATTTTATTTCAAGAAAAGAGATGATGCATGAAATTGTATAAATTACTTTTTTTAACCATTTAAATCACAGGACTGGATTTGGCTTAATGGGACTAGAAGTTAAACTTGTTTATTTTTTTTGACAGTGCTTATATTGGGGGTACCCAAGACCTCCTCAAAGGGGGCCCTGAATATAGCCTATGGGCCCCACCTCTAGATCCGACCCTGCATGATGCTCATGTTCAGAAACATCTTTTAGACACAGCCTCAAGGCAAGTATAGCTGCATTTTTCAGAACACTTGTCACATGAGCAAAAATTGCGGCCTCTGCAATCTGAAAATTTTTTTTTTTTACAATTTGATTGCAAATGCAATTAATTGTTCAGCTCTAGCCGTCATAAGAGTAGAGCCTGGTCGCACACAGAAACTAATATTAAAGCAGATTTTGAGCAACTAAATACAGTATGAACGGGCTCCAATGTGGTACTTTTTTGTGTGTTTATTGTTTTTGGCATTTGATGTAAATCTTTCCCTTGGTGGTAGTAAATGGCCACAAAGCCATGTACCCCATGCAAAAGAAGAAGGTAGGTTCTTTAATAAAATAAAGATGTCATTGGTGAGTTAAAGCCTGAATGCATATATCAGAATGCAAATCATTATTAAATGGTTGCCGATTAAATATTGTAGAGGTATCTTTTCAGTTTAAAAGCATTGAAAGTGCCAATGTGTGTGTACACATAAAAAAATCCTGAAAAAGAGCACTTAACATGGAGATGGGAAAGATGCATAAACACACCGTCAGTCTGACACAAAACCATAATGCCGCTGCACATTAGAGGTGAATTGCTTCCCGGATGCTGCCCCCTTTCCACTCTCCTAAGTGGATGCATTATCATTTCATCTGTCACAAAAAAAGAGAAGCCAAAGAATATGAATATGCGTTTACATCTGTCTTCCATTAATATGCATGCCTGAATCCACATCTCAACACAAAGCCAATTTTCTGGCCATCTGGGGGATGGCTGGTAGAGGTAATGAATATTCTTTATGAATATGTTTTATTGTGCAAGGTGGTGATACATCATGAGCATGGCGCTATCACTCTGTCTGAGAGTGTGCCTCTCACTCAGGTGTGGGGAACCTTCACTGCAGAACTTTATGATTTTAATGAGACTATAAAGAGAAGGGATGGATGGACAGATGGAGGAAACACAGAATGGAGAGAATGAAAAAAACTTGTGCCATCTCTCTTTTACTAATAGAAGCCTTAATAAGCCACACACCTGCTCTGAATGGTTATACTGCTGTGATAAATACAGCTGAAGCTAATGGCTATCATGACTTGTGCAGTTACAAGTCTCGAGTCCTGATGTTCACTTATTACAAAATCTATGAGCTATTCCTCATAAAAGAAAAGTTACACTGCACCGGCATATCAAATCCAATCTTGTTAATACAAGATATTGTATATAAATATATAAATTCATCTCGTTTTATGTCTATGTCAACATAGCTGAACAATGGCAGCACAAAGAATCCCCTCACAAAGAAAAAGATGATGCTTTACACTCTAGGGTTGGGTACATACGCTTTATGACACAGTTAAGAAGAGGGTCGAGAGTCGGGTGTAGGATCTGTCAGCCTGTAGGCACCTTCAGATGTCACATTGATGATTAAGACATCAGTGACAGTATTACCTTGCACTCACAGCTCTGGGGCTTGGCACTGTCCATTGGCCAGTGGTGTCCTTTAATGATTTATGATTGAAGTTAGCCCATAAAGTCTCCAGAGGATGCCCCACAGCGAGAGGTACAGGGAGTGACCAGTTTTATGGCAGCACTGGGAATCAATTATGCTAAGCGTGGCTAATGAATGCACTTGTGGGAACTGGCCCTACACTCACGGGCCACTTTGTCTTTTGCATATTGATAGTAGACCGAGCATGGCCACTGTTATCCTGCAACGGAGCACCATGGAATTAAACTTATGTGAGCTACTTCCAGTCAAGCCTTTTTGATGATTGTGTATATGTATATAATTTGCTGTATGCAAATGAATTAACAGGCACTTGTTAAAATCCATTTATAGTTCAAAGTAATTAGTTTTAAGAAATGTGCCAATAAAGAGTTTTTGTACAAATGATACAAATTCATTCAAGTACTTTACAGCTGTTGGTATTAATCTTTTTTTTTTCTATGCAACCAGGAACCCTTTAGCAACAGAAAACAAAACAGATACACAACCCCTGAAGTCATTTTCACTTCAATATCTTCCAAAAGACTCTGAAAGACTCTGTATGGTTTAGGTGGAAAAGTGTCGAGGCATTTTATTGTTGCCAAGGTTAACGTGCATTAGCGGCATCTGTTTGCAAAGATGGACGTCTGGCATCAATCCTCTTCAGTCCACTAAAATGCATTAAAGTAAATAACGCTCAAACCGAGAGGGAAATCACTGTGTGCGATGTATCTCTGCAGGATATAGGAGACTTTGAACATGAAATAACCCATGAATAAGTGGTGACAATGCAAAAAGGGTTGTTTTTATAAAGCTTTTGAAGAAATGCATACACACAAGTCATCATTACAAGATGTTTCAGAGTAAATAAATTATACACTTGTCAAAGATAGTTTTGACCTACATAAACTTCTGAAAACATCCCCTGCTCAGTAAAATGCACAGACATGGGCAAACAGGCAGAGTTGGAGGCTTCCACTAATTTGATCTAGTGACATTTTCTTGGCCAACTCCTTGAGGTAAAAGGGCAGCAGAAAGAGAGAAGTTGGAGAATGAGGTGTTGGAGCGAGGGAGCAATGGTGAAGGAGACACTAATGAACGCAGACAACAAAGGCTCTAACCTGAGCTGCCTGCCCCTGGAGACACAGTGAGGTTTTTCATAGGGTCAATAAAAGCATTGGACCGTGTCTGCATTGGCTTGCCCTTCAAGCACCCGCTTAACTGCAGAGGGGGGACTTGTGCTCAAGGTTGCTCAAGTTAAAAAGGCACATGACTGAAATTCATATTTGATGTGGCGTATGTTATTCAGAAGCTGCACGGCCACTGCACAGGAGAAACCAGCAGTGATATATTATTGTTGTGTTACACAGTAACTTGAAACATGGCATGTTCCGTTTTTACTCAGCGACAGCAGAAAAGTAAAAAAAAACAATTAAGTGGACTGCTATTGTCAAGTTTTGCTTTATTAGAAAACCAGCCATAGCAGGATTTAATTGCATCCCCGAACAAATCAATTTTTAATTTAAAGTCTTGTTAAAAAGTTTTTAAACTGAGTTTGAAGAAACATTTCCCACTGGGTATTTTAGGGATAATTTCAGCAAGAAAGCAGCAGTGCTATGACCTTCTGCCAAACATAGCAGATGAAGGAGAGTGGGGTTAGCCAAAATAACAAGATGGGAATTGGGATTTTGGCTAAAAATTTTATTTTATTGACCAAGCAAAGGCAAAAAATGCTGTTTGTAATCTTCAGCATCCCAAAACACAAATATACATGCCCACAGACTCTCTTGTATCATTAATATCTAGGAGTAAGGTGTATGTGGGTTTGTGTGAAGGAGTTGAAGGGACTTTATAACACACCTGAGGAAAAATAAGTGAACACAGCCACATACAGAAGCAGGCTGGGGGCCACATACTTTGTTGCCCCACAAAGGCCCCCAACGTCTGACATATGTCACTCCCAATCTGTTCAGCAGGCCACGTGTCTCTCCAGCCTCGCAAACTGCTGCCACACCGCACAGGGCTGCTGAGAGGAAATGTCAGGAGGAGAAGCAATCCAGTGTGAGTGCTTGCTACCTTACTAATGCTAATTGCTGGTTTGGAAACAACACCATCTGTTCTTTAAGAAAGTCAGATGCACAGAATAGAAAATGCCAAGCTGAAATGCTTATCAGCAGGCAAGACAAATATGCTCTTTAACGTGTATCTGGGAGTAAAAAGGTGTGTAACGTAAATATAAACTGGAAAAAACTAATTATTGTTGGACATGACTTACTTCAATCTTTTTGCAAATAGAATATAATGTGTGTCTAGATAATTAAAATCCACCTGTAGCCAAACATGCAAATATATATGGCGGCATTCTAAACTGAGATGGGTGGAAGAAGATTGCCCTCATGTGGCAAAGTATTACAATTGACGGGTAGACCTTTATACTACATATTTTAAATGGATTACATTTTAAGATGTGAACCTAATTATCTTTGTCCCTAATGGGACAAAAGCATTATTCATTTGGCTGTGATCGGAAAGGTCTTTACCCTGTCTTACCCCAACTTAGCAATTATTGTACATTTATTTTCAATTCTTACAGACAGTGTCATGCCCCACTGACAACATATACAAGCTATTAGAGGCATTTTTGGCATTCCTCAGTAGAGATCCTTGTTTGAGTGAAAAATACATCATTTGTATTACTAGCTGCAGCATTTATTGTGACATTAATGTCAGTTAGTTGTGACTGACATTAATGTATATTTATTTGACTGTACATTGGGCTATGCACATATAGACCACAATCATTGTCATGAATCCTGGTTTAATGAGTTATTTAAATTAAATGAATGAAGTCCCTGTGTAATGATCCATCACTCTAGCAGAGGCACATTATATTAAAGGCATTTAACAGAAAAATGATTCCACCAGCATCAGCTGTAGCTGAGAGTATAAACCTCATCCTCATGGGACTCCAGGCACACAGCTCACTGCAATGACCGTGTTTTACATTGCCAATCTGTTACAGTGGGATCTCCCCAGCTTCAATCCCATGGATGATTAAGCATGATAATTAAGGTTTTTGGACATTTTCCACAGAGGAGCAGACGTGGCAGCTGGTGACATTCATGCATTCCCAAACACAGAGGAGGGAATTACAATGAAGTTCCATTCATTTCAGTGATCACAAAGTCTGCTCTTGGCATCAATTCAAAAACATTCAAGCTGTTGTTGAAAAGGTCTATTTGTAGCCCTCTTTGTTGCAATGTACCTTGATCTATTTGGGGAGTCATTTCAACCACAGAGAGCAGCCAAATTGTTGGCTGTTTGCAAGAATGTTTTTTATTGACTTGGCCAGTAAAAAACAGAAACCTATTAGAAAAGGCTGATAAGCATCATTATTTTTTAAGCGAAAGAAAAAGCCTTTATAATCATAACGCTTATAGTATTCCTTTTAGACATTTTCCGATATATTTATTTTAACTTACCTTTATTTTGAGAAAGAGAATAGAGTTGTTTTCAAAGTTGAAGGAAAAGTGACTCAATCTCCCAGTATGCTTTGCTCTAGTGGAAATTCGAGGGGCTCCATGGAAACGGCAGATTGGCGTGCACGTAGATCCATGGTAGTAAGGGTTAGTTTAGGATAAACCTGAGTATCTGTAAACTACTGTACTGGGTAAATACATCAAAGTAAACACCATGAGTCGAACACCGGACGCAAGAGCACGGTACGTATCAATGAAAACGAGTGCCTTGTATCTTAGCACTGCTATGCTAACTACCGTTTGTTTGTAATGCTACAACGCTAGCTAGTTACTGTTTATTTTCTGTAGCTAGTGTCATTCTTTACACTGCTACTTTCATAACGCATTTAATTAATACAATAATGCATTGGTGTTCTAGCGTTCTTTTTTCTTACCTAGCTAACTAACGCTATGTCTGATGGTTTAGTGGCAGTTCTGTAATAAAAAAAAATGTGTTTAAAATTTGATAAGTTGTCTTTTGAATACAACTATTTAAAAGAGCAACAGGTTTGGCTTATTGCTCCAATATGACGTTTGCGTTAAATCACCTTTTACAGAGATTTAGAAACCAGGAAGATCCAGGAAAGCATCACCAATGTGGAGAAACATTTTGGAGACATGTGCCAACTCTTTGCTGCCTATGTGCGTAAAACAGCAAGGCTAAGAGACAAAGCAGACCTTTTAGTGAGGGAAATTGGCATGTATGCAGACACCGAAACACCAAACCTTAAGAGGGGTATGAAGCAGTTTGCTGATAACTTGGCCAAGATTCAAGACTACCGGCAGGCTGAGGTAACATTACATTTCAACCATGTCCTCATTTGTTAATATTGTGTGGACACGACGGGTCCTAACTTCTGTTAATCTGCATTACAGGTAGAAAGACTTGAGGCCAAAGTCATAGAGCCATTAAAAAGCTACGGAGCTGTAGTGAAAAGACAGAGGGTATGTGTGTCTCAAAATAGAAAATGTTAGCATTTATATCACCCATTAGTAAATCATTAACTGTTAAGACATGACAATACATAAGAAGTAAGACAGCTCAACTCAACTTGTGATATTTTTGTAATTCTTCTAAAAAAAGAGCCTGGTTATTTTATACAAAAAGCTAATTCCATGTTTCTTACCTAGATAAAAGAATAAAAACTGAATGAGACTCATCTAATTAACTTGTATGATGTCATCTGACTTTGCAGGAGGATCTGAAAACAACTCAAAGTGCCAGAGACAGAGAAGCCAAACAGATGGCTCAGCTTGAGAGGACCAGACAGAGAAACCCCTCAGACAGACAGATCATTGTATCCTTGGCTTGTTGTCCGATTTTTATCAAACCAGTATGCATAACAGTACATGTACTACAAAAACTCTCTGCAAAACAATTTGTAAGGATGCATTTCACTAAAACACGCATCACTATTTTATGGTAGGCCTCTATACATTGTATTCCTTGACATATTCTCCAGTCACAGGTTTGTCCCTCCAACTGGTAATTTATGGTAGTACATTATGTGAATATATTTTCTTTTTGTAAATGATCACTTGCAAATACAACAATGATATGTTGTTAATATTCCACAATAATTGATTGCCAACACATACATCAGTATCTCCACCAGGGGGAGGTGTTTTACAAATGCAAACCCTTTTAACCATGGCTAATTTAATAGGCGATGGCAAATGTTTCTGTTTTTGGCATATGTACCTCTGAAACAGAAACATCACTCATGAAAAGTTATTGGACCAAAACTTTGTTTTTAGACTCTTTTATTTAGATTTATATATGAAAATGTTTTTGCTCTTAGGCTGAGAGTGAGCTGCAAAGAGCCACAATGGACGCCACAAGGACTACCAGGCATCTGGAAGAGACAATAGATGATTTTGAGAAGCAGAAAATTAGAGACGTTAAGGTTTGCAGACTAAGATAAGCAAATAAATATATTAGATCATTCTTTGTGTAGCATAACAAAACACTTTGTCTCTTCTTTTTGTAGAAGATCTTTGGTGAGTTTGTGACAGTGGAGATGTCGTTCCATGCCAAGGCCTTGGAGCTGTACTCTTTGGCCTATCGGGGTATTCAAAGTGTGGATGAAGAAGAGGATCTTGAGGTAGTTATCAACTTTGTTTGAGGTTTATAATGTCATTTTGCATTCCACACATTTCATGCTGTTGTTAAATATGGTTAAAATCAAGAGTCATCTTGATTTAGGCCTGACCTATGTCCTGATGCATTGACTTGTCCAGAGAAAGAGCGTGACGTTGAAAATGTGGTATGTTTGCCTCCACCGACGACCTGATAAACATGAATCACTGCTATTTCGCTCTTATGTCCACACCCTGAAATGGATGTAGCAACTCTTCCACAAGAGTTATGCAAGCTACTTTCTACTGATTACAATGAGAGTTACCAAACTATTTTAAGCAACAAATGCCGTGTGGAAAAGAAGGATTAAAGAAACTAATTATGAAAGTTTCTTTTGCAAATGCCCCTTGTCCTATTTTCACTCCTTCACTCTGTGCCATGTCACCTGTGTTTTTACTCTGAATCATCTCTATTCATAACTCAAAACTCCCAGACGAGGCAGTTTTTCAGTGACTCATATTTCAAAGCATGGGCGATTGATTCATCTGTAGAAGACACAATGACAGGCATGAGGATAATCCTGATAAGGGGCCCTAGCAGGAACAGTTGTGGTTAAAAGGCCAGTGACTTTGTCTGTCAGTGGGATGGCTTCAAAGCGGCTTTATCTAACTATCTTTTTGATATGTTATGATATGCTTTTTTGTTGATTTGCTGGATCCTGTAGATTGTAAGACTTAATTTTCCAGTAAATTACCTCTAAGCTTTTGGTTTTATAAAAACTTAAATGTTTAAAACATTCAATATATTTTTAGTGATGTCACTACATTAGGTATTTGAAAAATGCTCAGTATGTAGACCTTTCCTTTTTGCTACTGAAAAAGTACAGCGCCTCCTACTGTTTTGGCAGGTGTTCAGGAGTTCGCTGCACCCTCCTGATTACCAGTCACGCTTAGACATAGTGCGAGCTAATTCCAAAACCTCCCTTGATCGGACTGAGTCCTTCATGTGTACATCAGGGACCTTACAGGTAAGAAAGAGATGTCACAAAGACTTTTCTCAAAGACAAACTATAGGTAAAATGATCTCTTACTGAATCAGTTAGTTTTTCTTTTAATAGCTAAATGGATTTTGACACTAGTAGGAGAATTAGTTGCATATATTGTATAATGACCAAGATCACTCAAATCCTAACAATCCAGTTTACATGTCATTCCATGCCCCCCCTCCTCCAATTCTCATTCCATCCTCCAATATTCACACTTTACTGCGGCTTCTTACAACATCTGTTTTGAAGCTTGTTAAATTGTGTGTGTGTGTGTGTGTGTGTGTGTGTGTGTGTGTGTGTGTGTGTGTGTGTGTGTGAGACAAAGATAGTAGTTGACACATGTCATCAGAATGTGCATCAAGGCCCGCTGCATGACAACATAATGACTAATTTTTGACTCTCTGAGAACATAGCTGCTGTTGAATGATAATATAAAATCATGTTAGTTATACCCATTGACGGTAGAAGGCCCCTTCTACAGTCACTGGTTATACCAAAGCTGTAGGACTATGTGACATGAGCTCAACTCAATATCACACTGGATTGGACATCAAATTATAATTATTGAAGGGTTATACAAGATTGTTTTTTGACTGTAGTTTAGTGCCCAAGTTACTTTGGTAAGAAGAAGAATTTAAGTAGTAGTATAATTTATATTGCATGTTGTTTTTTGTGATGGTATATATTTTAATTTAAATTTATGCAATATTTTCAATTGACTCTAATCACAAAAAACATACCCTTACTTTGGGAAATTTACAATATTGGCATAAAACAGAGAAACTAATCCCTATACTGGGATTTTGCAGCAGCATTTGTCTCCTTTTATCCTTTAGTGTGTCTAGAGATGTGTGCATAGAGAAGCCTAAATACCCAAATATTAAACATATATTAATATGAGCAAAATTTCCTCTGGATAAAAATTTTCTTATTTATGGTTGATTGGCTAAATTATGCATGTAACATTAAATAAATAAAAAATCAAAAGATGCAGACATTTTTGGTTACAAGGCTTTATGAGCTATTATGGTTTATAGCAACGTTTTACTGTGAATAAATGATCAAAGTCCAGATTCTAAAATGCACTCTGAGTTCCTGAGGATTTGACTTGTTGGATTGCTTCTGTGTTCAGCAGCACCGAGCTAATCTACAACAGTTGAGAAGAGAGGCAGAGGAAGACGAGGACGAGGATGAGGATGACAATGATTCTGAAGATGAGGATGATGATGATGATGATGACGAAGAGGACTCAGAAGATCATACTTAACACACTTGCATTTTACATTTGAACACTGATAGGTTTAAAGAAAGCCTTGTAACCAATGTATTCATAACTTTATTGCCAAAGTCATCCATTGACAGTATTGTAGTTTTAGTGAGAGGTGTTGTTTTTATACATGCCTCTTTTGTTTATTAACTTTGTGACTTTACTAGTCATTGACTTCACAGTTTTTTATGTATTATTTTGTTTTATGGTCACTTCTCTACTATTAAAATCAAAAACAAAAAATATTGTTTCTGTGTTGCATACCCACAAAATAATTGGCATAAGAAAACAAAGCAGAGAGATATAATTTCCTGTGACTTGAGACTTGGCTTTTTGACATTTTTTGTCATGCAATATTACCACTGAAAAGCCAAGGACTTTATATACAATACTTACAATACAATACAATACACACAATATTTGTGGGCTGTTTATGCAAAAGTTATACTTATTATTTATTTGCAAATAGCACTAGAAATGGATCATGGCCCTGTATGTGTCGTAAAATCTGCTGCCACTGTCTGTCTCGCATGAGTCACTCAGCACATTTATCATTCAGCGGCTCATGTCATTGTGGATCTCCCACAGGACATACACAAGCACACATCAGTGATGAAGGGACATCGAGTGCAATTTGTGAAGCACTTCAGTTAAACTGCAGGCTTTTGTCAGATGAAAGAACAAATAGCTGCACTAAATCTTTACTTTTTAATTCATATAATTATTTGTAGTTAGGCATTAGTTATATGTATCTGCTGCTCACATAAAGACCTACCCTGTGGATATGAAAGAAATGTATGTCCTTATAACCCAGCCTGGCTTGGTAAATTTGAATGGCTATGTTGCAATGAGTCATCCTCTTTAAAGTATGTTTGTGCATGAGAGTGAGGTCATGACTCAGAAAGCTTTTTTCAATCACACGTTAACCTGAAAGCTCCACACCCTGATCCCATGTGGACAATGGACGCTGACCTCAGAGAGAAGGAAATAAATAGATCAAGAGTGGTGGCAGGTAGACTAATCCCCAGTGTTTGTCAAGAGTCAAAGCTACAAAAGGGCTGCGGTGAGTCACAGATTGTAAAAAACAAACAGGGAGATCCTTGTTGCCAAGAACCAAGAGGAAGAGGGGGCAGTTGAAAGAGGTCACTTATATCCTCCAGTGCTTATCGTTGATTGTGAGTCACTGCCCAGCAGCGCCACGCTGTTCCTATCAAGCCCCACAGCACATGTCTGTCAGAGTTTTAAACAAAATACCTTCCATCTGACCCTAATAAATATAGACAGCCAAATTTTAATGCAGATGTTGATGTGCTTTGTGATATGACAAATGACAAATTTAAAGGTAACATTGATAGTTGTAAAAAATGTGTTATTAACTCAAGAATTTATCAGGGCCCAATTTTGAAACAAGGCAGGTGTCTAACAGAGCCCATGGGTCAGATCATCACATGGTCATCTACATCAAACTTGATGTGAAAAAAAAATGTTCATAAATGGACTGGCCCTAGCTGTTTATTGGTGGCTGTAGTTGTTAAGTTGTGATGTGATCATGTGATGATCTGACCCATGGGCTCTGTTAGACACCTGCCTTGTTTCAAAATCGGGCCCTGATAAATTCTTGAGTTAATAACATATTTTTTACAACTATCAATGTTACCTTTAAATTTGTCATTAATCAACAAGCATGTTTTGTCTTTTAATGGGCTTTCTTTCTAACATGTTATTATGTTTCTCACCACCAGAGGGAGATATTTTAAAGTCTTCTTACCTGGCCTGTGTAATTGGAGAAATGGTGAAATGGAGACACTCTGTTCTTTCCAAACTGTAAATACTTGCCAGGATTAACCTTATTGCATATACCTATAGTTATTACGGTAGTAGGAGATATATTTTCGTAGCATACCATTTCAGTTCAGTAGTGTGGGATTTTTTTAGTTTCAGTCTCCACAATACACAACCCATTTTTCTGACAAAACATTTGCATTCATATCACTTAGTTTTGACAGATGGGTATCAATATTTCAACTTCAGAGCTGAAACTAGTTACCTTATGCAGCTCACTTTAAATTGAAAAGGGATGCAGATTGTAGGTAGAAATGCAACAGTCAGTATCTGCCACACACACAGCTGTGATTGGCTCTCCTGTAGGAACTGGCACACAAAGAACTGATGTTTTCCTGGACTGACTCATCTGCAGCCACCCCCTGTAATGATAGTGCTATGTATCTGAATAAAAAAACACTAAAGCAAGTGCTCTGCTTCTGCACATGCCCAATATAAGTTATTATCTTTAGTATTTATCCTCGGGGGATGTGTGAATATGCATATGCACATATGTGGTGCAGAGTTCAGTACTGTTGTTTAGAAAATTAAATACAGTGCCGTGCTGGCGGCTGTTATAAAATTGCGAGGCAGCATAGCCCGAGTGTGACTCACGCACTGACTCACTGACATTGCTGCCATGGCATGTGTATGTTGTTTGCATGTGTGTGTGCTATTGCTGCTGTGCTGGTGGACTCGTTGTGTTAATGCCGGTGTTCTATGAACTCTGAACCCTGCCACATTCCCACAGTGTCACATTAAGAACATACTCACATATTTGTATAACATCCATGTGTTGTATTAAAGAGGGTTATGTTAACTTCCTTTAACTGTCAAGGATTTACACCCAGTAAAGTAGTATTCCTCATTGCTACAAACTCTCATGGAACACAATATGGATCTTGTGTATATAATAAGTGTGGAAAATTGCGTGCAAGATATATGTTTTAATGAGATAGTATACTGCTCTACTCAGACAGAAAATAGTGTAAAATCTGGACATCCTGGTGCACTGTAATATTCCTTATACACACCGCTTACATTATTGCTTCTTTACTGACTTTAAATTCTTGTATGCTATGTGTTTTGTCAAAACAGCAGCTGTCACTATATGCAGGCCACACTACAACCTCCCATTTCCCTGATTGATGAACCAACATGAAAGGCAGCTTGTCAGTGACTGTAAGTCACACCAGCCATTCTACAGCAGCTACACATTCCTACATCACAGGTAAAACCATAGATCACTGGCACTGCTCTTTAAAGAGCTGTACAGTACAGTAAGATCCAAATCTGACTGTAGGTGCATTTTATGTGTCGGCTCCCAGAGAACATTATGTGACAGCGATAAAGTAGAAAGTGACTTGTTATTTACTTAGCAGGGAGATGGGTAGCGGTGTTACTTGGATATCTCTGCTCAACATAAATCACAATGAGAGGGAAGTGATGTGGATTAGGTTCTAAAACAAGCTGTTTACAAAGGGGTTTTATATCAAGTTATGTCACCTTTTAAAAGGGCTCATTTCTGCTTTGTAATGTAATCTAAGGGGTGAAAATCACAAAGTAACCCATAAAATTGAACAATTCATTAGTGTAAGCCTAAAGAAGGAAACCAGAGTGAAAGTCAGCTGTAAAATACCACTCATGTTGAATATCTGGGATGTGGTCAAGAGAAAAATCCATTCAATACATGCTATCTTTATAGAATCAAAAGAGCGCTAGTATTTAATGACTGTCTTTGTAAGGCTATAATTATGCCTAAGTATGAGGCAGCTTGGGTCTCACGGTGCATGTTTTGATAAAAGAAAGGTTAGGTTCATCAGTCAATTCCGCCCTGTGGCTGTTCTTAATGATTTCGAAATGTTAAAGATTGTGCGTGAGTGCATCTAAAGTGCGTAAGCTTCTTATCACTGTGATCAGCGAGGTAGTCCTGAGCTTAACAGTCTGTCCTTTCTGTCCATGTGTCCCATGACTTCTTTTAGCGGGTTATTGCAAGCCTAAATGTGTTGTCAATGTCCCATAAAGGTGACTGCCCACTTCCTGGTATAACTCATATCAGCCATAACCTATAACACATCAGCCTTATCTCTGCTATTAGAATATCAAACTGTTTTGATGAACTTTAACTGCAGCTTATGAACCTTGGCCACAGATAATTTTTTTATACAATTACAAATGACAAATGTTTTATGACTGAGAATCTTGAATGCAATAAACAAAAAGCAACAGTGTCTTAAGCACCACCTGCTCTCCACACTGAAGCTGAAAAATGTGTTGCGTTTAAAGCGACTAACTGCACCCATCTGGAGATTGTATCCCACATGAATGAATGAACAAATATGGGTATATCATAGTCTCAAGTGTCAGCTAAGTCCTTATTCATAAAAACATTCAAAGCAGCTGACTGTGCACACCAGGTCATGAGGAGCAGAAAAAACTATGTCTGCTCTCTTGCGCAACAACAAAGGCTGCATTCTTCTTCGACATTTTGTAAAAAAAAAAACACACACATCACAACGGAACATTTCCCACACGTTTTGAGGCTGCAAAATAATGTGAAACCAGAGACTAGATGTGACATGAGAAGCTGTCAGGCCTCAGCCTGGGTCAACTGTGTGGGTCAGAGCTATGTCTGGAACTGGAGAGCCACTGAAAGGGGCATTTAATGTCTCCCAGGGACACTTTAGTACATGTCAGCAAAAAGAAAGAGAAAAAGACTGTATGTATGTGTGCGTCTTTTTCATCTGTTATTATTTCCATTAAACAACATAAAAACGTAAAATGTAGTCATATGTTCACGAGAACGTCATCGTAAAGGTTTCTCCAAATGGCCCCACTCATTCATCAAAGAGGGCACTAAAATGTAACCAAACATGTCTTGACTACATTTGCCTTTTTTACAATAGTTTTAATTTAACTGAATACACTGAATTATAAACCCTAGCAGTAGTTGTAGTAGTTTAAATGGAGCCATCAAGCTTTCAGTACTGTCATATAAAGTCAAAACAGGCCACAGAATAACAGCTAGACTTTCTTTTGTATTGACACAGGAAATAATAAGCGCAGACAAAAATGTTACAGCATTATCAAATTCTACTCCGCACACAAACATGCACTGACTCTGAGACAGCCTGGGAACAGCCAGTGCACTAATGAGGTCTATCCCAGGAGGATTTAGTGCTGCACAGAGGAATGTAGACTCATGACTGACCGCCAAACACACACTGAGCTTGTCCACTGTCCGAAAGCTACTCCCTTTCCCTCTGGCACATGCACGACAATTGAGGAAAGCAATCCAAGAATAGGCCACTTGTTCATTTGTTAGGTCCTCCATTAGAAACAAACGTAATGCGCTCACTGGGGAATTTGACACTGCTTTTAGACAAGAGAAGAAAAGGGGGACAGGGGCCTTGAAGATAGTGCTATAATAAAATAAACAAGAGCACAGGGAGGTCAAAAGACTGCACAGATGGAGCAAAAGACTGTTACGGGAAGATGAATCTCGCAGTGTTTATTTGCACTTAACATTTGTTCTTGGAAATTGGCTGGTGGTGTTAGCGTGAAAGCCAAGTGGAGTGAGTTTACTAGAACAAATCTGGTGTGAAGCAGACAGAGCTCAACGTTTAGGGGCACGTTGACGAGCCTGCTGCTCACCGATAGACACACAGCATGGGTGTCCCGCTCTGTCACGACTTTCACTCGTAAAGCACCCACTGGGAAGTTTTCAGAAGAGGAATAACAGTCAGTACACCTGTACACCAGTGAAAATATAAAACTTGAAATCCAACCCACTTTCTTCCATGTCCATTAAGTATATATTTTTTTTTTATTGGGTGCCATGGTGGTTTATCTGACCCAGGTTTAAATCCTAGCTATGGGCTGTTTGCACTATAATTCTTTTTAAAGCTGCTCAGTTGGTAGAGCACTCGCAAAACTACACAAGAACACAGGAGACCTGGTTTGAATCTGGGACAGGTCATTTGCCCAATGTTCTTCCCCTCTTTCCCTCTCATCCTGTTTCCTGTCAACCTACTGTCTACTATCATTACACTCCACTATCTAGTGACATTACCATCACTCTATGTAGCTTGTCAGATCAAAACAGCTTCCCACACACGATGCATATTGAGACAATAGTCACATGTGAGGCCTGCAGCAGTACAGTTTCAAACTCATATCTAACCACTTTTCTGTTGCATCCAGGTGAATAATAAAACATGCATTAAACATATTTGGCTTTTGACTAAAATATCAAGAATGTTCAACAACATGAGCAGTATTTTTAGTAACTGTAGTAGCCTTTAAGGATGCAGTTATTATTAGGTGTGACAGGTTTCACCGGTGTATACACTGCTGACAGCTGCTCTTAAAATGACAGCATGCACTACACAGCACCCATCCCCAGAAATAAACAATGAACTGCCGCTAATCGGTCCGTGTCAGCCAGGCGGAACTCCATGTCACTGCCGCTGAGGGCTCCGCCGCCTGTGTTTTGGAAAATGTGGCTGCGGTTGCCATGGAGCTCCTGTTTGATCTACTGTAATTAAGTGGAGCCCATTGATTGCACAATGCAAGCTTCCGTGAGCAGGCACTGCAGCACTGACTGGACATCTCATCAAACACAGAGTTAAGCAGCGTTTGTGCGGTCAGCTTGCCACAATGCCTTGTCCTGACATGGCTTGAAGTTGGATGAAAGTAAAATAGGAAAGGAAGAGGATAGGATCATTAGAGGGTTTGACCAAGATAAAGTTTACAAACTGAAAAGGGATTTGATAGTGAGCCCGCAGATAAGCCTGATGATTAGTATGTGTGTGTGTACCTGTGAAGTGAGAGCCGGTGTTAACACTGGTTTTTCAAGCTGAGTGAAGGTAATATTTCAGAATGATTCATCCAGTTTACTTGCTGCAATACAGTGCAATCCTTAATCCAAAACCACAAGTGTCAGCAGGAGCGCAGCCAAAAAGCACAGACCGTGTGTTGGTTTTGGTCTCTGGTGGACACCAAGAAAAAACAAGTTTGATATGAGAGGAAATTACATTAGCCTGTTACACTATCATATTCCATATTTCCATTAACTTAGATTAAAATCACTCAGTTGTAGTAGATGTTGGGTGTTGCAAATATTTCACAGGTCAAAGAAAGACATACTGTATATAACCTGTGTGTTGTGAAACAGTTCAGAAGTGTTTCTAACAGTGTAAACCCTGCTCCCACCTTCCACATTTCTAAATCTTATAACAAAAGACACAAACTTCAGTTCAGTTACAAAATGTTTAAGTGTCTTTATGGGCCCAAAATGTCATTAAACATTGTGCACAGTTTTATTAATTTTTTCCCCCAGACCTGTTATTGTCTGATTAAGTCAAAGGCTGGTTTTATAAATAGAGAAGCCATGCCGGGGACAGTATATCTGTCATGGTGCAGTCATGCAGCTTGGTTTAAAGTCTATTAGCCCTTTGAGGAGCCCGGAGATGTGGTGTGGGGCTCAAATGACCATCAGTGCTGACCTTTTTACATGAGGCGTGCAGTCACATACAGCCCTGGCTCAAGGGAAATCTGCCTCTGTGTAAATGAACAAGGACAGGCAGTGTCAGGGTGGATGGACCTGAGCCTCTGGCATGTGTCGATGCGAGGGCCAGTTATGGAAGAAGATTGAGTTTTTTTAAGTGAAAGAAATTGCTGAGTATGTATAATAAAGTGATACTTGTGAAAGAGTCGGAGCCAAAGTACCATGAACTGTAGTGCTCTGCGGGGATTTCCAGTGAGTGTGGTTCTCTTATTAGTAGGCTTGTTTCTTTGAATTTACAAGGACAATAGTGCAATAACATGGCCACATTTAATAATAGATAATAATAAAGAAACTGACTTACAAAGAAGTAGTATTAATGGCTTTTCCCTTTTCCATTATCCGTCCTTTGAAAAAACTCATAAAGGTCTATTTTAGCAATAGTCTTGTTATTAAGGCCTCACTTTTAGAGACAGAGAGAGCGTCAAGAAATTAGTTGAATTTAAAGCTAGAGTTCAGTTTCAATTATGTTAATTAAGTTAAATCAGTTGTAGTCTTAGCTGTTGTAGGCTTGATTTGAAATTGAGTAAATTCAGACAAAACAGGGCAAACTACATTTGATTCCAATACTAGGCCATTACCCTTTAAAAAGAGGTCTTAAGGCCATTGTGTTTACTACAACACTAATATCCTAAAACCATGAAGTATTAAACATTTGGATAGAAGACTAACTAATCCCAGCTACACTTACTCATTAATACATCTAAACACTCAGCTCTAAAGAAGCTTATGTGCCTGAGAGTATTTCTGTGATGTAATATAACCTTTCTTATGTTATACAGTTATGCCACGCGCTGAAGTTCAGTGTGCAGTCGATCTTTTATGAAGCCACACACCCACATGTTCCAGATTAATAAAAGCATGAGAATAGGTGTGAGGGACGGTTCTCTGCTGTAAAACTCTTTTAGGGCTCTATTAAAATGAGCCAAACGAAAATATGGAGCAGAAATGTCTCGCCAGCCCAGTGGTGTTTACCACAGCGAGTGTGCATCACTCAGCGTACACGGTGAGTGTGGAAGCTCTGGTCAGTTGTGCAACATCAGTGCATTTGTCCAAAGCAAATAACAGCATTCTAAGAAAGAGTAAAGGGGGGTTAAGCGTTGAATTTGAGCATGTTTTTTCTTTCCGTTTTTCACTGGTGTCACTTGCGTTTAATCTGCAGGGTTGCACAAGGGTTTGGTGCATTTGATATTGAGCAACACATTGTTAAAGGTCACAGTGAGTCCTCTTTAAAAACATCTTAATAGAAACCTCAGCTCCAGAACCGTCATAAGTATTTTAATCCCATTCAGTAAAATAGGTATGACAAGCTGCCAGTGGTTTTGGGGGATATTTTAAAGGTCACCTGGTTTAAAAGGGGAATAGTATTGGCTGAACTTGTAAGAGCCTGTGCATTTGTTCACATTCCTGCATAACCATAACCTCTGGAGCCAAGGCTTCCAGGTGAGAGCCTCAAGCTGCAGTCCTTTTGATTTTCTCAGAAAAAAATGTCAAGTATGGAACAAACTGACAGGTGTTTTTGCAAAATATTGGCCTTTACAAATGTGTTTAGCTCTAAAACCAATAGGAAAGATAAAGATACAAACAGAGTAATGGAAAAAGACTGACTTACACACCAGTCATTGATAGCTTAAATGTGGAATCATGGCTAAAGAGGTGAGCATCTTTGTGAATAAAGACATCCACTTTCAAACAGACAGTAACAAGATGAAACAATTGTGTGCAATATATTTAAAAAGAAACTCAACCTACATACACCCACAGTTCTTCCATCTGCCCATCGCTGACAAACTGGCCGCTCTGTTAAAGAGACGAAGCAGAGCTGAGTATTTTTCTTAGCTGTGTTGGACAGAAAGTATTAACCTGCCACAATGTGAGAGACAGTGAGTAAGACACTCACCACAAAGAAGTACTGTTATCTTCAACCCTAGGTCTTCCCCGGCAACAACCCTTACAGCCCCTTCTGTTTATTAAAAATCTTTAAACCTAGAAGTGTGTTACTATAAAGATCAGTTCAGCCACCTATCATTGAATAAATGTCACACCACTGTGTTGTCAGTGTGTGGTTACAACAGAGACAGAGCACATTTGGGCCAAATGTCTTATTGGGTAACAGTGGGTGACATGCATCTTTTTTATGGCATTTCTTAAATATTTTAATGTGTCTATAGTCACTTTGTATGGACATAGAAAAATGTCTTGCAATCCTGAGTTTGCTCTTGTGACCTTGTTTAAGATTTCCACTAAGCGTGCTTTATTTTGAACATATATGGAGTACTATGGACACAAACTTTGCTTGCTGTTGTGAATGAGATTTATTGTAACCTGCAGTAAAACCTGACTCAACCACAGCAAACAGGAAACCTGTGTTGAAAGACAAATATTGAAAATGATGAAACAGATGTTTCAGTAACAAGGTTACCCTGTCAACAATGAACTATGCACGAGGGTAGTTGTGTTTGTCCACCGGCCAGGACTAATATCCTCTCAGACTTTTGGTACGTCTTTGTTTATTGTTAATGGAGCCTGAAAATATCAGGAGGTATTGAGAGTATTAAAAACACCAGCTCTAGTCAGATTTCAGGTCACTTTCTCATTTCCAAAACATTATCAAGGCCAGTTAGACTTTATTGTGTTGTGACATTTACCCTGAACCGTTGTAATTGCTATTACATGGGCCAATAGGAATCCTGTGTTTACTGACCACACAAACACCAACCAGTGCCTGGTACCAACACCACGTACAGTCACTGAGCACACATACGTATGTCAGCCTTGTTAGTCAGTGCGACGACATACGGATGTCTGCTCCTCCCTTAATCAGGATGTAAGTCAGTCATCTGTTCAATGTGTCTCCACCAGCTCCAAACCTCATCCTGCTCAGTCGTCACATCGTTCTCGTGAGGTGGTGACAAACTAGGCACAAGAGAGAGCATTTAAGGATTTGCTTGATTTCTTTATCAGCTTTGTCACATTTCTTCAGCACTAAAAAAATTTTAATTTAATTTTCTAATTTACACTAATCAATCCAATATAAACCTAATATACAGTATTCATATATTTTTTAGAATGAAAATTCTAGAATTCTATCACAGCAGCAACAATGTGACAAACTGGCTTTATTTAGTTTGAAAAACTCCAACTAACCTATTATTGAAATAATTCACTTAAAGCCCATTCCTACTGGGCCACATACCACTATTTTAATTATTCAACGCATGATGCAAACTCTGTCTGGATGAGCAGCAACATGCGCCGACACAAAAACCCAGGGTCATATTTTAATTGGCTGGAGTGGAGCTATGATGCTCTCATATTCCCAGTAATGATGGGTTTCTGAGCGGAGCAGATTCCAAACCACCCGTTTGTCACTTGAGTCATCTGGCCCTGTGCAATTCTTTGTCTGCTGGCTCCATACAAAACACAACCCAGACACTGGAGCTTTTGAAATGCAGCAAATTTGAATTGTAAAAATGTTCCCTTTTTTGTTTGATTACAGCCCAGGACTACACACTGAGTGGGAGCGATGGAATTTTCTTCTTAATAAGCGTGTTTCAGGTTGAATCGAGCTGTTTCCTTTTTGTTCATGTTGATGTTGCAGTGTGTATAAAACATGCATGTCTGAACCACCATTAAGACTACAGAGCATAGATGTTACTTCAAAGTCAGTCAGTTACTTCCCGACATCAAACTCACTGGAAATGATACTCATTATGTGAGGAATTTGGGATTCCACCGCTTCATTAAACTCTCCTGTGAAGTTTTCCATTTTCTTTTAACTATAAATCAAAACAGTCACAAAAGCCAGAACATGATTTTTCTCATATCTAAATTAACAATCCCTATGAATAATACCATCCTCTGTCATAAATGTGTCTCTTCGTGGGATTAAAGAAAGACCAATTTAAAGTTTAGTTTGTCTTTAGAACAGACACAAAGTTACCCAGAGAAGAATGAATGCTGGAAATTACACTCATTACTTGCAGTATGCTATATTCCAGGGTTCATTTTCTCATCTTTTCTTGTCAAATGTATCACATGACACATTTCCAGTCCATATTAGGCCTGGAATGCTGTCTTGTATTCAGCAGAGAAACACAGCTTGCATTAATGAACAGGTGAAAACTCAAAGAGAGGGCCAGTATATGCCCCTGAGAAGTTACATTATTTTGTTTTGTGCATAGATAGTTTCACGGAGTCAGATCTAGCTGCAAGCCAAATGTGCATGCTTTTTATCTGATTAAGCTTTTTTTCATTAGCCCACTCACCAAGACTCGCCTATAATCAAATCTGCCAAACAATCCACTCAAGGATTGTGCTTCCACAGTTTATAAATAAAATATGATTCAAATTCACAAAATGAAACTGAAGCATGTTACACTCCTCATGTCTCTGTAAGTTCAACTGACCACCTGACCCAGAAATGGCATGTGTGTCTTTTACGAGTTGCTTTATTTAGGATTTTTTGATCTACTCATTTATTTTTCATTATTATTATTTTTAATCCAAAACTATCCCTTCATCTATCTTCTTCCGCTTATCCGGGGCAGCAGTCTAATCAGAGACTCCAGCTCTTCCAGTGGAAAACCGAGGCGTTCCCAGGCCAGTCCCTCCTGCTTCCCCGTGGCCTCCCCGGTGGGACATGCCCGGAACATCCGTGGACATCCAACATCCAACATCCATGCATCCAGGAGGCATCAGGGACAGATGCCCGAGCCACCACAGCTGGCTCCTCTCGATGGGGAGGAGCAGCGGCTCTACTCTGAGCTCCTCCCGAGTTGCCGAGCTCCTCACCCGATCTCCAAGGGAGCGCCCAGTCACCCTGTGGAGAAAGCTGATTTCGGCTGCCTGTATCTTGTCTTTTTGGTCATGACCAAAACTATGAATTATATTTAATATGCCATAAAAGTTACTCACTGAAAAATGTTTTCTTTAGAGCATGTTTAATGACATTCATTAATTTTCTTCCACTTAGTCCCATTTGGGGTTGCGGATAACTGGAGCCTATCCCAGCAACTTTTAGTGGCCAGTTAGTCGCAGGGCTGACATTGAGAGACAGACAACCATTCACTCTCACATTCATTCATTAGGGGTATTTTAGAGTTGCCAATTGACCTGTACATGCATGTCTTTGGACGGTGGGAGGAAGCCGGAGTACCCGGAGAGAACCCACAGTAACAAAGGGGGACATGCAGACTCCTCACAGAAAGGATGTACGAGTTGGCCACCTGTTTGTTTAATGACAAAATTGCTACCTGCCATTTGTCATTTTAAAAATCAATAATAATAAAAGTATTTCGAAGCCTATATATGTGAGTCCATGAATCTTCTGAACAGTTCTAACATTCTTGGCTGCTGTTTTGTCAGTAGATTTAAGTTTTGGTAAATGCACTTCACCTTGGATCAGTCGAGCCATTACTTCATCCCTGCCTCTATTTCCTTAAAAACGTAACCGTATCCCTGGACTCTGAGGGAGATGTGTGTGTTTGATCTACAGCTACTTGGAACATACACTGTTCAAGGTTATATCGTTTCATTTTAGCTCATCCATTATCGGACCTGATGTAAACATTCCCTGAGTTTAGTGTTTTGACAGATGCCATTGACTTTACAGTCAGATGGAATAGAGTTGAGGAGAGCGGAAATAAATCAGAAAGAAAGAGCGATGGCAGATGATAAGCAGAGGAACACTGAGTCAGAATGAAATATCCTGAAGTATACAGAGATTTGCCCTGTATCCTGTTCTGCCTGTGAAAGAGGATTTGTTTGGACTGGGGCGGATACAGGATGGGAGGGTGAGGGCCATGACAGATATCTCTTCCTGAAGACAAGGAGTTCCTTCCTTTTAGAACAGTGGTCCTGATATCACCAGCCCTAGTCTGTTTTTTTTTTAAAGGATATCATTTTGTATTGACTATAGTGGGTCCTAGTACGTCCTGGGTTTGACATGCCATTATGAATGAATTTTGATCCAAAGTAAAAATGTATTTGAAGACAGAAACTATTTCATTGCAGTTTGCCAGTGTTTGTGAGACCAGAGCTAAACCAGAGGTATACTTTTCTCTTGGTTTGAGTTCACTTGCACAGGATTAGACGTGTCAAAAGGCTTGTAAAACTTAGGGAAAATTGGGTCATGTAAGCGATCCCGGTGGTCTTTCACCCTCAGTCTTTTATGGTGATCCAAGCAGGTGAGAAAGCCCTATATTTGATTATATATTCTTTTTGTATGAACCAACTCCAACTAAGCAGGCAAGTCCTTTTGGTGTTTTTGTGCTTCTGCTGCAACTGTTTCCAGTTACCGTTCAACTAGTAAAAAATATTTACCCCGGAAAATGAAGAGGATATCTCTCTTTTTCCAACACTGCTGCAGGAGACATCTGGATTGTGTTAGAGGAGCTTTGTGTGTATTTTGTGTGTGCAGTGACAAATCCAAATACAATCATAAGACAAGTGTATTTTTGCAGACAAGCCTCTACCAACCAAAGAGACACTCAACAGACTACCCCTTGTGGTCTGGTACCTACACATCTATAAATAGACATTTTCAAGCTCAGATATTGGTATATGATAATTGATAGAGGTAATCACATTCATTTAGTACTGTGCAAAACCCCTATGGTCAAATGTGGTGTATAGTCTAATATTTGCTCTGGAAAAATATCAGCTCCTTTCCTTATGTCTGTTGTAAAGCCTTTGAGTACAAAAAAAACCCTTCACTGACCATGTTTAAATTTGTTTAAATTCATCTCTATTAATAATGTGTTGCAGTGTATTCGTGCAGCGTTGTAATGGCCAGCATTCAATTTGTCGGGGGTTCAGCACAGATTTTCTTTTGGCCTATAAAATGTTTTACAACAATGCTAAACACTTGCCAGCAGCACAGGCCAGATTGTGGGCTGCCAGTTTGGTGCAAAACATTTTTACTTTTTCTGGAACAATAAATAAGCATTTTACATTTAACTTCACTGAATCACAAACCTACTGAATGGTTTACTGGTTGGCTTTATGGAAATACAATAACAGGCATCGTTATTTGTAATTATTTCTTGAAACAAGTTGGTATCCTTGAGCTTGGTTTTATCCTTGAAGATATGGACGTTAATTACTCAATAACAGTGTAACATACAACACAGAAAGTACAAAACTGAAGAGGAACACCATCAACTAAAGGCCAAATGTTGTTTTAAAATACCATTTAAATATTTAATATCATAAATAATTACAATTGGTTCAATTGGTTTTGTGTGTTAACTTAAGCTACATTTGAGAGAACTCGAGAATGCGCATGCACAGATCATAGCAACTTAATCGAAGCCCTTTACCTTTTATCTGTTAAAAAGCTTGTTTGTGTCTTTCTTAGCCCAAAATGACTTTAAAAACATTAATAAAAGAGAGCATTTGTTGCTATAATACTTAGTCTGCGTGGTTATGTCCAAGTTTTCTTCCGGGGTTAATTGTGTGTGTACAGCATCATTGGTTGCTACCATTAGCTATAGCCATTCTGAAGTTAGCCTCGAGTTAGTCTTCTTATTAAGTTGTCTTGTTTATTTTTCAAGCAAATCTACTCATTTGTATTTTTGGTACAACTGTTAAAAACATGTATTTAACATATCTGCTTTGAATTGGGTCATAGTAACACTTCAACTAAGACATGTTCAGACTTCTTTCACATGTAGTATTTCTAAAGTAGTCAGTCAATCACTGTTGCCCCTCAGCAAGAAGGTCCAGGGTTCGACTCTCAGACTGTTCAGCGAGCATGTTCTCCCCATGCTCGGGTGGGTTTCCTCGGGTTACTCCGGTTTTTCGCACTAACATCATAACATAAAAAATAATGTCCATGAGTGACATTCCCAAAGAGCACAAAACACAGACACAGACTTCCTGGATTCATGTCATCACAGGACTGGAGACTCTTAGTTTTTTTAAATAAGAACTGAACAAGCTACAAAAAGCGTTGCACACAGATCTTTTCTTCACAGGTTTAGTTGTTTCCACGGAAGCAGAGCCAGGCCTGCTAAAAAACAATATCATGTCAAAGAGGCTCCCAACTGCACAGACCAGAGAAATAGACTGTGCAGGCCTCAGGCTGTTGGGCTTTTGAATTTATGAAGTGCAAGGACCCCTGTCTGGACGATACAGATCTTTATAAAACAGGTACAAAAACACTGCAAAGATAAGCCTGGTCTCCTGTGCCATCTGCCCCATGCCATATGGTCACTGTACAAACTAATAAATAAATAAATATGTCTGTAAATTTGTCTGTAAACAATAGTCTTTTTGATTTGTGTTGGTACAAATCAGTAATAGGCCTGCTACTACTGTTGTGACCTACTAAAAGAAAAAGGAACGCTTTTTTCCCCAAAATTTATATAAAAAAATAGTCCTACATATCCTCATTGTCTTCTAGGATTATCATCTTCTTGGAACAAAGATACAAAATGTTCTCTTTCATGAGGAATGAGATGACCCCATTCTATCGACACACAGAAATGTGGCCTCACAGGTTCTAAACTTATATATAATATTTACTGTATGAGTAAAGTGAAGGCGGTGACAGTACGGTATGAGAAATGACGAGCCTGCTCTTTTGTTGTACCAGGTCAATACGGCTTTAAAATGCCAGATCAACATAGCCCCCTCAGAATTGACCCTTAGGAGAAATGATGTAAGATAAAACAGTACGGGAAAATCAACTCTAAACATTGAGTCACGGCCTGGTAATTTGCCTGACACCTAAGCCTTGTCTCAACACTGGAGTCTAAACAAGCACAACTCCTCTTCAGCCAACTGCGCTGGAAATAGACAGTTCTAGTGTGTGCTCCTGGCGTCACGACTATATTCAGTAGATGTCCATTACAGTTTGTTTTTGTTCAGTTTTGAATGAGAAATGACCTCATTAACAAAAGCACGGAGCTGTCAGAAGTAGGACACATACTGTTCGAAGCACTCAGCGGAACTGTAGGTTTTGTGAGGTACCTATTTTTCACTACTCCCACTAGTTTTTTTTTTTTTTGTCTGTGTAAGGAATGAATGAATGCAAACCGAGATCAAGACCAGTGCATGATAGCAGAGAAAAGTCCACTGTCAAAGGCATGTTAGATTACCGGTTCCTGACCATTATTACATTGTGTTACAATTAATAATGCATGTCTCCTGACACTGTAATTACCTCCATACACACACACACACACACATACCATACACTCACAAAACACACCAGAAGCTGTCACTCAGCACCAGCCTTGTATGAGTGAAGAGAAGATAGACTGCTGCTGTCTGTCCCTGAACACGCTGCTGGACGTGCTGTTCTCTCTGTGCTGTCAGCCATTCATACACACTGACACACTGACTCAGCACTCACTGAAAGTGCTACATTAAAGAGAGCTTGCTTCCTCCGCTTCACACTGACTGAGTTTATTTTGGTGAAATGAATCACAATTGAACAAAACTGAAACTCCAAATATAATCTCTGTTGGAAGGGTACATTTTGTAAACAGATTTCAGCATAGATGGAGTTTTAAATCCATGGACTTTTTGGAAACGTGCTTTGTCACTTCAACATACTTGTAGCATGTAAGTCTGGAGCTGATGGTCACTGTGAATGGAAATGATCCATTGTATATCTGTTACAATCAGTAAAGGAAACTTTAGAAACAATGTTAACATGTATTGAGCATTAAAATGTTGTCTCCTCATAAGAATAAAGAATTTCCAGGTCGCCTTGGTGGCTCACCAGGTAGAGTGCATGCTACATAGTGCTGAATAGCCAGCGTTATTGTTTACTGACTGCACTCGGGCAGGAGTATTAGAAAATCTAATTAGGGTCTTTTTAGGTTGGGATCTACACAGATGACATGTGTAATGATGGCAGCTCTTCACTTTAGTGTCAGAGAATTGCTCACTGTATTATACTTGCCACTGTCCCAAAACGTGGCTTCAACTTGTCCATTGTGCATATCATTTTAAAGGTAAATGGGACAGATCCAGGGCAACAGCTCACTGGTTTTGATCATCTTGGAATTAAGTTTTGTTTTTGTGTTTTTTTTTATTCCAGATTTAACCGTCTTAAATTTATTACAATTAATAGAGACTAGTTATAGAAGTTATTTTTAGCATAGGTTTCATCCATCTCAAGTGAAAATGAGCAAAGATTCTGACCTTGCGCTGCAGCTGGTTTACACACAAAAATCCTTCTTGACCTGCTCCAAGCAAAGTATTCATGGTCCAAACTTTGGTCTGACCAATGATGTGGCAGCACTGACAGGTCTCGGCGTGTTTAAGGTTTGAAGATGTAGCAACTGTTTTATCGTCACAAACGTAAACAACAAATAGCTCTGCTCTGATTGGATAAAACTGTGGTTGATAAATCCAATCACCAACCAGGTATTAAAGTTCCCTTTTGCAAACACATTCAACAGGAGCCCTCCCAGATGGTTCTGTGGAATAGATTACATACTGTGGAGCAGTACCTGGCAGAGGCAAGTATCCTAAGCTATAGGTTTGAACTTTTTCTAACCGCACTGTCCACATTGACAGCAATATGATATATCTGAGCTTCCCCAGATGTTTTGGAGAGCACATCTGTCTGCTGCACTGTCTACATTTAATTAGAGCGTAGTACCATTATCAGGGACTCACCAGGGACACGCTGCCATGAATTAATGCCTTTGAAAGATCTCGGCGCCTGTTTCAATAACATCATGTGTACTCCTTTATGACGACACGTCATTGAAAATCAAACACAAACTTCACCAACGTTAACCCATATTTTCAACATCCTTCAAAACTGATGAAACGCCACGAAACACAGAGAGACTAATTTTCTGCAGCCACCGAGCACTCGGCTAATGGAGCGACGCTCAGCTTTCATCTCCGTCCTGTGAGTTATACTGCAATCATATCATTAAAAGCCCAGTGTTAGGTAATTTGAGGAGTGACAGGTTGTTGTTTCTGGCTGAATAGTAAGTACACAAAAACACTTTCTTGCCATTTTCCCTGTTCCTTGCTCGCTCTTTCTCCTGCTGGTCTAGTCTTGGTTCAGTCACTGTGCTCTAGTGTAAGGGAAATAATTGACCATTCCTTTCATCACAGGATTATAAGAGTAAATCTCCTTATTGGAGCAGAGCAGCGCTAACAGTCATTGAAATCCTGTTACATGGGGTATTATCCTGCAATTAATTGCTCTTTTTTGAAAGCTAAGCCCTTCTCTCTTCATGTTTGATGAAGACACAAGTGGTTGAGCTTGTGTGAAAGCAGCTTGGTGTTGTGGGACAAGGGATTGCTAAGACCTTTTTTCTGTTTTGTAAATGTTCCTCTTACTGGAAATGTCATTAATGTGGATCCAACTTGTGTTTTGGCGATAGGATGTATTCTGTATCCTGTGTAATTAAAACAAACACGTCTGCCCACTTCTGAATGGGATTTGAAGAAGGTATGTTAAAAACAGAGGCCTTTGATCACAGACTCAAGCTTATCTCCCATCAAACAGATAAATGTGGGCACTGTTTGCACAGAATCTTTTCTTCACAAAAAAAAAGAGTGAAACTTTTTGTGTAGTGTATGCCTCAGGCACTTACTTTACTTGGTCTAGAAATAAAATATACTTATCTTGTGTTTTCTCTTTCCTGAATGTTTCCACTGATTTGATTTTGTTGTTATAAAATCCTATATTTCTTTTTGCCAGCGGTGTAATAAATCACCACGTCTCCTTTCTCAATCACTGATTTCACATTCCTCCCGCAGTGACATCATGGAGCCAACAGAGACGGCTTGTGTAACTGCGGAAACGGACCACTGACAGGGTAACAGTGACGTATGTACGTGTTGCAGCTTTACTGCACAACAGCCATCCACTTCCCATTTACAACAGGAAACTTTTGAGTCACCCTTGAGAGAGTTTAAGCCAAGCGTTTCAGTGAAGTCATGTGCTGAATGAGAATCAGTTACTAAATGCTGTTCATGGGATATAAAGGGAAGTAGAATGCCCTTTTCAAGTGAAATTTGTTGATATTGGTTTGACATTGGTGTTCTGTAAAGGGCTTTTCCCAAGAAATGTTAGTTTTGATTTCATTTAGGACTCAGTATATTACATTTAACACAAAAACCATATTGTGGAACAACCACCAGTGGACTTTTGCTTAGACTTTATCAAATATGAACATTTATTTACATTTATTCATTTAGCTGACGCTTTTATCCAAGGTGTCTCACATTAAGCTGCTAGTCACCATTGTTACAGCTGGAACACCACTGGAGGCAAGGGGGGTTAAGTGTCTTGCTCAAGGACACAACGGCAGTATAAACTGTGGGGAGAGCGGGAATCGAACCATCAACCTTCCTGTTGAGGGACAACCGCTCTACCACTGAGCCACATTTATGTAATTAGTAAGAGTTTAATTAGTCTTGAACACATAGACATCACCAGACGCTGGGTCTCATCCTGGCGATCCTCTGCCAGGCCTCTACTGCAACTGTCTTCAGTTCCTGCTTGTTCTCGGGGCATTTTCACGTCAGTCTTGTCTTCAGCAAGTGAAATACATGCTCAATCAGATTCAGGTCAGGTGATTGACTTGGCCATTGCATAACATTCCACTTCTTTCCCTTTAAAAAACTCTTTGGTTGCTTTCGCAGTATGCTTTGGGTCATTGTCCATTTGCACTGTGAAGCGCCGTCCAGTGAGTTCTGAAGCATTTGGCTGAATATGAGCAGATAATATTACCCGAAACACTTCAGAATTCATCCTGCTGCTTTTGTCAGCAGTCACATCATCAATAATGTGGCCATGGAACAGCTGAGCAGCCAATTGTCCCATTACTTTTGGTCCCTTAAAAAGTGGGAGGCACACTTTCACAAAACGTATTTTAACTTTTAATTCTTCAAAATATGGCTCTTTACAGTAGTATTAGTGTTTTAAATCAAGAAAATCCAAGGCCACTTCTGGTTAATTTGTCTTAACATTGTTGCAATTGGATAAAAATGTTTGTCATCCTTCACCAAACACTTCCCTTTCATGAGTTTGGATTTTAGTCTAGGACTGGACTGATTTGATAACTTTCCTGGTATTTCTTCCAAAAAAACATCATTTGTCTTGACTCAGATTCGATCCTTGGTCTTGGATATTGTGGTCTCAACCATAATACTACTTTAGTTAGGATTTGTGAATTGTTCATAATGACTAATGATGTTTGCTTTTCTATTGTTGTTTCAGTTAATATTATCACCCAGGAGCTTCCAGGGTTGTGTCTAAAATCTATGAGGTCCAATTGGAAAAGTAAGGCCATAAGATTTTAGAAGACCTGTCTCACACTGTGTTTTTTTCCTTGATTAATCCAATCACCAACAAGGAAATTGAAAGTACCAGCCCTTTTGCAAACAGACAGTAGTGAGACAGTTTTATCCTGATTTATATCGATGATGTGTTGTTGTAATAGTAATACAATCCTCTGCCCTCTCACAAGACTGAGAAGCCTAAAAGTCTAAAACAACCAGATTCCAAACCATATCCGAGCGCTGTCCGCCTCCTTCACACCCTAGAACTTTCACTTTAGACCAGTTATGTTTCTATTTTACCTAGTACTTCCTTTTAACTTATGTATGCAGGTTTTACCCATCTCAATTGGTTATTGATTAGGTTTATTGATATTCTTGCTGCTCTTATTTATTTTCCTTTTAACTTATTGAATGTCACATGTGATTGAGAGTGTATGAATGTTTTTGTAATTGCACGGATCACACCAAAGAAATCTCTAACCACTCACTTTTTGTCAACAGTTGTTTATACTTAAAACTGAGACTTATTGAACACATTTACATTATATTACATCATATGTGCAAATGTTTGGTTATTTTTGTATTTTTGCTATAACATATTATACAAGTTAGCCTGATTAATAAGTAAAATGATTATTTACGAATAAACATATCACAGCCATTTATAAATCACTGTAACATATAAGGCAGCCTTATTGTAAATAGATCTTTTCACTTGAAATCTCCTACCAGCACTTAATCATCATTTGTGATCAGAGAAATTCCAAGATATGTGACTCATTAAAAGTGTATTACGTTATATAGTTTCACTGATTTCAAAACGAAAAGTTAAATACATGTTTTCTCTAAGAATTGCCTCACTCAAGTGTAATTCTTTTCAAAGCATTGTGTTTTTGATTAGGCTCTAAAGCTTCGGTGAAACCCTTTGGGGAAGTCTTTTGTGCTGAGTATGTGCAAACATGACAACTCCCCAGTGTAATAACAAACATATCCAATCAACAGGCAACAATGTGAAGGTGTGTTTCTCGTGTAACAACAATTAGAGCTCATGTGCAGTGAAACCCGAGGCTGGATTATTGGAAACTCAAGGAATGCATAAGGAAAACTATAAACTCATAAATCTTCGGTGTTGCCAAGAATCCTCTGAGTCCAATTTAACTAACCCCGACTTGACCTAAGATATCAAAGCATAAGTAGCAAAATAAGGCGGATGTTTTGGCCGGATGATAGTCAGTCTGGAGTCCGTCCATGTGGAACAATCCCAGCCTCTGATTGATTGTCCTCAGTGTCAGTCGAGGTTGTGAAAATATAGAGCTAGACTGGGTTACAGTAGGCTCAGTGCTCAGCAATAGAGTTCCTACAGTCCACATCTGCAAGCTAATGTCAACATTAGTATAGTATTGAAAGACATTTTTTACATAAAGCAAGGTCTTTACAGTTGTCCATCAGCCTGCTCCCACAGTTTATTAGTTGTGGTTTCAAATTGGTTGTTGTACGTCGCACAATCAGACTCAAACAAAGACAAGCAGAATGCTAATGGAACATATATAGTTCTTCAGAGGTCATCCATAGTGTCATCCAAAGCACAAACTTGTCTACTCATTATTCCAATTTTTTTCCAAACTTAACGATTGCTGACATTACCTTTTGTTGTGCAGAGCTAAATCTTAGCTATGACTTCTCTGATCACAAGATGTGAAACGTATCAGCCTGCGGAAAAGAAAATAACGTTTTTCCCATTCCTTTGATAAATGTTCGTAAACAGACAGTTACAGCTATGGGATTTGGAATCTAGATTGCCTCACACTGGATCTGATTTAGTGGAAATCCAAAATAAACTGATACACTGTGAAGAATGTCCAAAAATATTGACACTTGGGGAAACCACCAATAGGGGAAGAAGATGACAGATTTGTTAAAAGGTTAGTCTTACATACACAAGGCATCCTTCCTTTTGTCCTCAAAGTTCACCTATAATTACAACAGCTTTGACACATTGGACATTGTATGTAGCACATGACACAGTGATTTTAGAACCTTTGCACTTGTGCGGTTAAGTAAAAATGATTCACACAAAAACTGGGTTAAACTGTAATCTTTCTCCCACAAAGGCACGTTACATTACACTGTCTTGTCCAAACATCCACCTGTGTGCTTTGAATGCACATTAGTGTAAAATGTAAAGTTAAACATGACGTTAATAACAGCTGTAAAAACTGTAACCTGTTTGGTTGCAGGCTAGAAAGAAAACACAAGTTATTTTAAAGCATAAGGCATTTGACTTACGCCTAAGCATTTAATCTATTTAACTATTTTTAGTATGAGTATGAAAAATGGTGGTGGAGATGTAGCAGTTCAGAGACAGAATATGTCACAGTGATGACAGATCAGATTGAACTTTTCTCAGAGCAGATCAATTTCCAGTCTCTCTTTATTGCTTTTTGGGGCAGCTAATTATAAGAAGGAAGAGCATGGCCTCAATACTGTTTTCTCTTTGACTGTGACCACACTCCAACACATGCACCCTACACACATCCAAGAGTTATATATTATCCACAGCCCACATGTTCAGCTCATGTTTAGAGTCCAGCGTAATATAGACTGCATCTAGTTGCTCACATGACTTACGATGTTAAGGTGTCTTAGACAAGTGTGAAGTTCTACAAACAAAACTAAACTTCATTTGTATGAATCACGTTGATGGCTATTAATTTATCCAACCTTTATTTAACCAGGTGAGTTGAGTTAAGTAAGTTACAATGACAGAAGACAGAAGAGGGGATACCTCCATACAGAAACAATATCAATATTTGCAATAAAGGTTTGAAGATGTAGCAACAATGTGCACAAGATAGTCCCCCTTTAACTCTAACTCTGACCGTATTAGCTGAAGAGGTTATAGGTCTAGGTCACTCTTTGTAATCGTGAGTAAATGTACAGTAACATGTTGACAGAGCATGTAAAATCAAGTCGGACATATCCCAGTTATTTTTCCAACTTTAGCAGATGCTCATTTCCCCTCGGGACTTGAACAGTCAAAAAGAGGTCTGAAGTATGAAATGAGCTTTAAAGCTTATACAGTCTGAACTTAGACCTATAGTAATCCACAGACAGGTCTCACATAAACAGCACGAGCACATTGAGCCTGTCCTCATGCAAATCACAAAGCATCCTGTGTCTCTGTCTTTCCCACAGTTCATCCTGCTTTCTACAAAAAAAGAAAACTCCCAGAGACTGAAGCAACAGAGGAAACCTGTTTCATGGCCTGCTCTGCGACATGACAAACACACTTGCTCATAGAGACACTCACACATCAATCAGCCTGTGAGTCACTTTTTCGTGGGACGCACACAAAGAACGCTAGCCTAAAAATAACAGTCACCTTTTTTCTAATTGAACCTGGATGAAATGTGTTGGAAATGTGTGCTTAGGGGAAACTGGTGCAGAAAATGGGTCCCCACAGCAGATGCCCCATCCTTTTACTAAACTTTCAAATAATTATCTATACACCATTGAAGTCTTTTAGATCTCATCTTTTAGTTTATAGACAAATCACCCTTCAATTTCTGCATCTGAAGTTTAATAATTCTACTTGTGTTACACCATTTTCACGGTGATTGCACAGTGTTGCTTGCCCTGTTTGTTTGCGACTACTCGAAGCTGCGGATCAGTGTGTGTGATGTTGTTTACAGAGCTCTGCGCAGTGGCATGTTTTATGTGAATACTGCTTATAGCTCCACTAAGGCTTTATATGAGGGTGAGTCATGACAACAAGCAGTCCAGCGGGAGGGAAAATTAGGCTTTCTGTCAGCCATGGTCACACACCTAGACCATAAACACAACAAATCATCTTTGGCTTCTAATAAATATATTGAAAATAGCCTTGTCAAAAGCTGTATTATTGGCTTTTATTTGGGCTATGTGTCATTTTTCATGCAGATTTGTTTATTTGGTGACATTTTATTTTGCACTACACTTGATGCATTGTACCTGCCTCCTGTGTAACCAACTGTAATAACATGTAACTACATAGTACATACATAATGGAATTATGTGTACTTACATACTGTAGGTATGTACTAGTTACATGTGTGGTACATTGTATTTAATGGAGTATGTGTAGTGTAAAATAAAGTGTTAGTTTCACTTTTGTGTAGCCTATTGCAAAGTCAGTGCTCAAAATGAGGGACCCCCTAAGCCCCTCTGAGCCCACCGTCACTGCAAGACAAACATCTGGAGTTACAGAGCTGCAGAGCGTTCACACCGGGACCCCTCATGACTAGGGCCCTGTCAGCCACACACTCAACAATGTGTCACATAAAAACAGCAGGTCCATGGTGTAAGTCTTGGTAATGAGAGGGCAGCATTGAATCAGTCCGGTAGGCGCAGTTAATGATTTTCTAAAGCGTGCTTTTGATGAGACACTCGTGATAAGCCGCTCGCCGATTTCTTCATTCCACTTCACTATCAGCAGAAAAATCTTCATTCATTGCACGAAACGAGGGATTGGTTACAACATCGGCACAAACAAGACACAAATAAGCGAGCGGTAGAGAGGTAATAGTTTCATCAGAGCCGAGCAGCGAAGTGGAGTCAGAGCTGTTTGAGGATTGCTCAACGCTTGTGTCACCGGGAGGAGTGGACTGGACTGCTTTGGGCGGAGTGAGACGAGAAACATCACTCACTCACTCTCTGGCTCTCCGGGAGTGTGAGGCTCTCTCTGTCTGTCTCTGCTTTTCTCTCTTCTGTCTGTCGGCTTTCCAAACAGCAAAAAGCAACCTCTAAGTGACTGGCATTTTGGGGATTATAACGACTCAAGGAATGGAGTGCCCTGTTTTCAAGTGTTTTTAAGTCTTACGCACGACGTGTTGTCATGGCACACCGCTCCAACAGGATGAACTTGCAGTGGAGCAGCAGCCCAGTGACGTGCCTCCGTTACGGGAGACACGCAGCGCACAAGCGGCTGGACTCGGACGACCAGCCTCCAGCCAAATGCCCCCGACTGAGCACCGAGGCAGGAGACGCTCATAACCTCCTCTACGGCTCTACCCCCACGTCTCCCACATCCCCAAACCCCAAGACTCCCAACCCGCACCAGGGACCGTCCAGGATCGGACCTTTCTTGCTTCTACCTCTGTCCGAGCGGGAGAGCGCCCACACCGCCATAAACACGGACGCAGGCGATGAGCTGCTGTGTAAGGTATGCGCAATCCATCGTCATTGTGCAATTTCTTTGAATGAGTGAGATTTCGAGACAGCGGTGTTGCTCAACAGCCCGTCTCCCCTGTATCATCACTGCAAGGCATTTTCTTCACCAAATGTGTCACACTTAACGCAGCACTGTTCTCTGCTGGGTTATTTTGATCTGTTTACGAAACCACACAGCTCCTATTAACAAATCAAGCGGACTATTGGCACTATGTTTGTCAACACGCTTCACTTCTATACACGTCATTGCGCACAGACCCGTGCATTGTATGGTCCTGGGGCCACTTTAATGGCCCTTATATGTGAAAATACTACTGCTTTGCTTTCAGTGTAACTGATATTATCTTTCATTTAAGTCAAATGGATTGATGTGAAGACGTAATATAAAACTTTGTTTTTATTAAAAATACTGATTGAAACAGAAGCATTTATAACTTGGCTTTACTGAAGTCCAGAGTAAAGCCAAGTTATAAATGCACTAAATTTGTAGATCTGAAATGGAAACCTATTTTTATTAGATTTAGATATTAAAAATCAACATAGAACTTATATAAAGCCCATTTGAGCACAGCCTGTTGGCCTGGTGCCAGACTTTCATGTGCTCCCTGGGGTAATTAATTGGCCACTCTTGATCTGACCTGATAAAAGCTTCTCCTGCTGTGTTGAAGATGTTTTTTGTATTCTCGACCATAACCCTACAGGCGTTTGTCTTTGTTTGGTTTGTTGATAAAGTTAATCACTTCACGCTTTGGTGATCCATTTGTCGTGCTTATGCAAAAGGATTGAATTGAGCTGGAATTTAAAGCATGTCCATTTTTTTTATTTCACTGCCAAAATTGCATGCTTTTTTCCAAGCATCATCATTAAAAACTCATTGACCCATTGTCTTCTTCCTCCAGGTTTATGATATGGGGGTGTATCAGGAGAAGATCCGAGCATACGGGATCCTGCCGGCACACAGAAATGTGGCCGGTATCCGGGACATCATCCTGGGAGAGCGTAAAGCCTATGTGTTCCTGGACAAAGACTTTGGGGACATGCACACTCTGGTGAAGAGCTGCCGCAGGCTGGACGAGGAGCAGGCCTGCAGACTCTTCCAGCAGGTGGTGCTAGCTGTGGCACACTGCCACCAGGCCGGGATAGTGCTGGGGGACCTCAAGCTGCGCAAGTTTGTCTTTGCAGATGAGAAAAGGTGAGGGAAAATCTTTTGTCTTGTTTATATATTTTTATGTCTTACATGATGGTTACTCATATTTGTGTCAAATGCATGGACGGAAATAAGTGTTAAAGGTGTGTACGTCTTTAAAAAATGCAATATTGTACACTCAAGTAAAGTACACTCAGGCTGTTGCTACATCAGTGACGCAATAGGCTCTGAAAATGTTTAGGAGGTGATCTCAGGTTCAACGATCCCACACCAGTAGATACTTAAAATGAGATTAAAACGCCAGCCCTTTTGAAACAAAAGGTAAATTTGGCATTTACTGTTGACATTATCAGTGTATCAGGCCACTGTTAAGTGCAGTGGTAAGTGCCAGTGTTAGTGCAGCAGCTGATCCACACAGGCCATGTGTGCAGATTTAGATGTAGGCACAGATCGAGGGGGAGGCTCTGTACTTGTTGAGGCAGACTGCAGAGCTTTCCAGATTTGCGCTGTCTGTCTACATTTCTCACTCTCGATGCATGTCTTTGTGGCAATGTTGAGTTTTTGAGAGCGCGCGGTGGGTGTTATGTTGGCAGAGCTGCGAGACGAGGCTGGTGAATGAGACAATCAAGCCCTTCTGCTGTCTATAACTTTGAATATCGGCATTAGTCATTATTTATTAAGAAATGGGATCATAAATATGGTGCTGAATAAATTGTAACAAAGATCCATTCACATGCACTTTGATCCAGTGAGGAGCAGTTCAAAGTCCCATCCTTTGAAGTGACTCCCACATAAACACAAGACATTGCTGAATACAACACTCTGTTGAGGAAGACTCACAAAACCCTGCTTACAAAACTATTTGTCGCCTCTTTGGCCT
This sequence comes from Perccottus glenii, assembly GCA_024416835.2. Lineage (NCBI taxonomy): Eukaryota > Metazoa > Chordata > Actinopteri > Gobiiformes > Odontobutidae > Perccottus > Perccottus glenii. Next base: position 12,261,546 of record CM044562.2, on the reverse strand, counting down.
TGCGTCACACTCTCTTTCCTGTAAGCCCCCACTGACCCCCCCCAGATTTCCCAGTGACTTTATTCTCCAGAGATTTCCAACTGTAACATTCCCCAGTCGTGACCTCTGGGTTTGCAGAGCCACTATCTGGATGAATGGAAGTAGACAGGAAGTGAGAGAAGTTAAAGTTGGTTGTGTCCCTCTTGATAGAGCAATGAGTCACAGTGTGTATGCGCGATGCCCGCTTGTATGTTTGTCCATATAAGAGTCTTTGTATGTCCTGATAGCACATTCAGAGCTATGAAGCTGTTTATCTATGCCCACTTAAATGCCCGGCTAGCACGTTCGTAGTTGGCTGATCACACTACAACATTACAGCTGTCAGACCCACTAAGACCCACCTGATCTTTCTTTACATGACACTCAAGTAAACATATTGCTCTCGAATATGACAGTACAGCATATTAGGGATTAGGGTCTTATTGTTAGTGACCTCATATTCTGTCATACATCTTTTTTCTAAATTCACATACAGACAACTTTCAAATGCCAGTAATCAGAGTGTAATGCAATGTCTCAGCCAACAATGGAAATCTCGAGCCAGACGCAGAGAAAGTCGCAACAATTTAACAAAGGCATGATTGCCATTCACAGCACAGTAGTCGGAGAGCCAGTTATAGGGAAGGTGACTAGTATTGTGAGGCATGCAGAGCTGCTTCACTGCCGGGGCCAGCCTTCCCGTGCGTCACTGATGTGGCAACAGCCATTTGAGGGTAATTATGGGATGGCTGGCGCCGTGAGTGTGGAACCCAGGTGCAGATAGCCTTGGCTCGAGAGGGGACGGGAGGAGGAGAGAAGATATGTACTCTCAACAGAAGGATGAGTCACTCTCTCCACCCCTCCAACTCGATTTTCTATTTCCTTTTTAGTCGCCATTGCACTCATTACTTATCTCTACCACTATCTTCACACTTAAATATGTGTTCCCTTCTATCGTAAGCCTTCTGCCAGTCAGTTTTTATCATATTTCTAGCTGGCTATATCTCTGTCTAATCATTCTGCCTGGTGACCATATTATAGTAAAGCCTAGATATAATATTGAGGGAAGCATACAGTTTCATGTCCAACTATTTGTCCTAACAACATGGTTGAATAATGTCTTAATTTTGTGGCCATTAGTGCCAATTTGTCAGACACAGTAACAGGACAGCCAATGGGCCAAGTAATCTCTTTGATTTCCTCCAACAACACACACACACACACAGCAAACTCCCAAAAACTCCCTCTTTTTTTTTTTTAAGGGTTTTCACCAACATTTTCCATCATATTTTTAGTCCAAATATACAGTATAGATAAAATGTCCTCTAGATTCTCACAGACCTTGGACCAAATGTGCGCCTGGCGATTAACACGGCTAAATATAGCAATGTGTGTGAGCAGTGACAGTGGGGGAGGGGCTGGTGCGGACTCTTTTATTTATATGTATGTTTACGTTGGAAACTTGCTTATGCAGCTCTGCGTCTCAGGCTTTCTCATCCATTTAGGTCACTGTGAGGTCAGTGGTGTCTGGTGTGTGTTCATGTTCTAGATGACAATTTAAGATGTAGCTCAAGGCTAAACAGAGGATGTTTATTTTCCATGATGGCATCAAAGTTGCTGTGACATGTACAGCAACACATGATATCACTGGCAGTTTAACAGTTCTGTGGTAAAATGAATGTGTCATTAACAGTTTCCTTGATGACTAGTTAAAGAATGTGCCCAAACTTTCTCACAGAGCAGAAATAGTAACACCCAAAATATCTAATTAGATTTCTTATGTTTTTGATACAGGACTCAGGTGAGGTTAGAAAGCCTGGAGGACTGCCGTGTCTTGGAAGACCCAAACAATGACTCCATGTCAGACACCCACGGCTGCCCAGCGTATGTCAGCCCAGAGATCCTCAGCGGCTCTGCACCATACTCCGGGAAAATGGCCGACATGTGGAGCCTGGGGGTGATGCTTTACACCATGCTGGTAGGCCGTTACCCTTTTCACGACCCCGACCCAGCCACGCTCTTCTCCAAAATCCGCAGAGGCCAATGCTGTGTGCCAGAGGGTTTGTCGCCTAAAGCTAAGTGTCTGCTCCAGAGCCTGCTGAGGAAAGAACCATCCGAGAGACTCACAGCAGCCGAACTGCTCGCTCACCCATGGTTCCACCAGCCCCCATCATTACAGGACGTGGTGCCGACTGAACAGGAAGTGAGTTCAGCCGAACAGACGGTGCCATCTTTTGACGTTGAAAGGAACGATGATCTCTTTTGTTGACGGACTCATTCAACTGACTGAGGGACCAATACAGTTATATTGCTATGAGGGAATTATTGTTGTGTTTTTTACAAAGGCACTTTTTAGATCCCATTTGTGTACTGTTGTGTGTGTATATACATCCTCAAACGTTTTTGAAATATCTACTGTACTGTATTTTGTCATTGTATGTGTTACTTGCTAAGGGCATTTCCACAATGATTGTTCATTGTGTCTTTCAAATTGTGCAGATTTTTTTATTATTTGGTGCTAAACTAGCAAGAATTCCGCCAGACAACACACAACATGTCTTCAGGCTATTCTGAGTGTTTGAGAAAGTTCACCCATTACAGTCACTAATGTATGCTCGTGGCTTCATTATATGGATTGAGGGCAGCAGTGGAAGAGAGTGGGACGCTGTTGCTTTCAATCTGTGACCGAGCTGGAGGCTCCTCTGGTTGACTCACCAACTGGCTCGAGCAAGTCCTAGCACAAGCTTGCCGTCTCACAGCAAGCAGTGACAAAGAGCGAGAAAAACTCTTAGCAGTGGACTGATGTGTTACACTCAGAGGGTGCCTCACTGTCAATCTGACAACGTCTAAGCCAAACCAGGGCATTTACAAATCTCACACCACGCGCAGAAGGTTGTTATTGGTGCAAGACTCCTCGAGAGTGGGAAGTGTAGTGACATGCAACAATAAGTGTATGATTAAGTCAGGCTTTTTGTAAATGATGTGTATAGACGCTTGAAATTATACATAGCACTAACACTAACACTAAAGATAACTATTTTTAAGTCGTTCTTTCAGAGCCTAAAAATCCTATATGACGTTTTGTATTTGGCAAATAGAAAACAAAATTTAATGGTAAATCCTATGGGCTTTAAATTAATTGTATCCTACGGTGGATTATTTAGTTTCAGCTTCAAAAAGAATCATATTAGACATTTTTAGTGGAGCAGTTTGAGTCTGTTTTGTTCATTTATCTTGGAACATTGTGTTTTGAGGTGTTGCATTAACAGCTCCTCTGAGTGTGGTGCCTGTATCACTGTGTTTTATAAACTGAATGGCTCTGAATCAGTCTCAGTCAGGCAATATTTGATGGTGGTTGTCGGGCAATGACTCAACACTTAAGCAAGTCTGCGGAGAATGGTCCTGACCTTGGCTGGAAGAATCTGTTTTGACCGCTTCACCTCTGAACGGTACTTTATTTCTATACATTTTTTTTTTATTGCCGTTTAAAGCTGTAGATCAATGACTAGTCGTCATCGTAGTGACAATGATGTGCCATGTTCTAGAGGAAGTAGCATTTCAGTGACTTTTAGCCTCACAGGCTACAGTTTTGTTTTGGTACTAATATATTGACGGTACTGTCAAGCCTGGCACATCTGAGAAATTCTGCATATTTAATTTCTGGCTCCTGTTGTAGACCTGTTGCCTTGTTGCCTCTGCAGTATATCACGTTGGTCTCATCTGCATAAGATGTCAGATGGGAACCAACTTGTGACAATCTAGTTCCTAGTTAAGAAATTAATATAATGGTTTTTGAGAAGTTGTTTCTGGTTTATGTACAGTTTGTAGAGTGAGTCATACATTCATGTAACATTAGAGTAAACTGACACGGGTGCACAAACTCCATATTGCACTGTGAAATATGTATTTGTGACACAACCTCGAGGCAAATAGTCCAAACAGGTTACACACAAGATATATATACAATCATTGTATAAATTATGTAAATATGTACATATGAAGTATATGTGTGATGCTGTTGAATAAAAAAATAAATTTTCATAATCACGGCTCATTTATAGTCTTTCTTTCACACAAACACTGGATAGCATCTGTACATTGCGCAGCTCCACTGCATGCCTCAAAGGTTGGTTATTTTTTTACTTAAGATCTTTATCCACGTGGCTTTTCAGCACTTTTTTTTCTCTTTCTTTTTTCCAATAACTCAATTCTCTTCTTCAAACAGCAAAATAAAATAAAAAATACTCTCTCCATCTAAGCCTCTAACCGTGTACTTGTCTCTGACCTTTACACAATGTACCATTTACCTCCTCAAACACACAAATGTCAATAGTGGGTCAGGGTCTTTACCTGGAAACACAGGAGAGAGCACACGGGCTGCTCTTTCCTGCACACACCTAAAGTCCAGGTCAAGGCCATGATCAAACACTGAACACAGTTTAGAGTGAAAAAACACCTTTTGTTTTTATCACAAGCCACTTTTGCTGGTGAATCACTGTTTGACCTATAAGAGCTTGGCATGTCTCCACCCTCAGAGTGTTATGACTACCCAAAGCATGACTGGCCGGGGCTTGTGTAATCCCTGTAAGATGAAGTGCATACCTGCCTTGCTGTGTACATATACTGAGGTGACATTATAACGTATAAAATATCGAGGACATACTGCTTACTTCCCTTAAGGGCATTAAAGGTACTAGGTGTTTAAAGGTAATAAACCAAGAGAGGAAGTTAAAGGTATTGTATTTTAAAATGATTTCCTTTATCAACATGAGAGGCAGTGTTATGCAGAAATGTACATCCACAAAGTATTAAAGCACACAAAGAACATTCACTGTAATGTTTATAGGTTCCTCATTGAAAACCTCTGCTTTCACTTCAATAACAAGTCATCATATTAGGCCTGGGGCAAAATAACATCAAGTTTCTGTCTAACTGATAAGAGCATATATAGATAATCAAGACTATTTAGTTGTATGTATTATGGGGAATTCTTCATCAAGCACATGGGAAGCCAAAGTGAGCGGGGTGGCGTGTCACCAGAGTCAGATTAGGTATCAAGTTATCAACACAAGCAGTATCTGTCTGCCCTGTTTGGGAAGCTGCCAAATCAACGATTGCCCAACTCTTCAGAGCAGAGCCCCAAAAAAGTAGGCTTGGTGCAAGTAATGAATATCAGCAAGGGTTTGTGCAAGAGGCTCTGTTTAAAATGGGAGGTACCTGTGTACTTTATAAAAGATATTCATCATTCAAGCCATTTGATATATTCTGATTTAATGGCATTTCTGTATTAAATTAATGGTTAATGAGAGTTATGTGGGAATTGGGATCCCCGGCTTTCTTTGACTGACTTATCTTGTTTTACTCCACCATTATGTAAACTTCCTTGTGATCCACCCTTAATAAAGTTGCCTAACCGTAATCTGTCAAAGAAGAACCAAACTTCCCTGTGACGTGTTTTCCCTGGGTTTCACACAGTCATCATCAAATACTTCCTAGATTTTCCATGACCTCAGTTGATAAAATCAAGAAATTACAGAGGTTTTTATATTCTATTGAATATCACAAGATCAATAGAAAACATGCAACTTATGAAGGGGCGGTTCACCTGCAGACCGTGCAGCACATCATTTAAATACCGGCTCAGGCCAGTTTGCTCCATTCTCTCTTTTTCCAGTTTTTCTACTGTCTATCTATCTAAAACCTAAGACATAAAAGAAAATTTAAAAAAGATAGTTAATTATTGGTAAATTAAACCACTCAAGGAAGTAAAGAAGCATATCTGAGATTCACACCTGCTGCTGCTGCTGCTGCTGTGAGGATATGTACTTTTCTTCATCCTTTCTGAAATCATCCAAACATCCAAACAATGTGCTGGTGCAGTGGAAACTATATCCACAGCTTTTAAATAACTGTGACCAGATATTGTTTTTTTTGGGGGGGGGAAACAGATGCCTGCAGAGATAAGTGATGTTGCTCTGACAACGTTCAGACTGGTGTGAATACTTTGTAAAGTGGCTGATACCCTGTTCTGACATTTTAACAAACACAAAGCACACCCTGAATTCAATTGTAGTTAATTCACGAGCCATGATCTCTGCTGCACTCTTGTGGAAAGACTGTGAACTGCAGCTCCAGACATAAAACATGGGCTCTAAAAGTATATACTGTATAACACTATACAAATCACAAGAGGTTTATGAATAGAGTATATGTATGTATGTATCTATAGCTATCTATTATCTATCTATCAACCATTTTATTTACTGCAGATGAATATATTGCAACCATTGGTGATGATGAGAAGGCAGTAGGCTTTTAAATATGGAGCCTTTGTGTCATTGTTGCACGTCCCTCTACAGGAGGTAAACAAGAGTTGAGTGATATCTGGGTCAACAGTCTCAGGCACAGACAGGAGGGAAATGACAAGTGCGTGTCTGATGAGGATATTTTACTCAAAGTGGCCCCTCAAGGTTCAGCTTTATTGTTGATGCCGATTGTTCAGACACATAAAGAGAAAGAAAATATGCCCAAGTTGAAGTTCATTCATTTGCATGTTGAGTGAGAATATGCCAGATACTTTTTTATTAAAGCCTTAAAGTCATTTCAACATAAAATTGAAAACATGCAAAGTTATGGAGACAAATGTGTCCAGAAGAGGGCAGTGTTTTCATACACCTCCAACACTTCTATATCTTTTCCTTCTCACTTAACTCCCTTGACTTAATTTACAAAAGAAACAGATGCACAAGCTGCATTTGTGAATAAATGTATTCATAATACAAAGAGTATTATCACAATACACCATTTGTCCAGTGCCAACAGGCATGCAGCATATTTCTGCTTCTGATCCAAACAACATGAAATGACCTGGCATTTGTTTTTAATGGAATAGTAAACAGCAGCACATGTAAAAAAAAAAAAAAAAAAAAAAGAAGAGAGAAGTCCATCTGCCTGTGAAAGCAGTTGGCCTGTTCTGGCCTCAAGTCAGAAGTCAGGTTATAAAAAGTGTTGCCAGAATCAACAGTGAGAGTGAAAACACCCAGACTGCTCTTAAAACACAGAAAGCATTTGACACAAAAGGGGTAACAGATATGTTTATCTCACATGAAAGGGCAATAGGAAGCAAGCTGATATCTTCCATGCATGTGAAGGACACCAATGAAGAAAGGTGAGCCGTTAAAGCCTTGACACATGGTCAGCATGTGAAATACGTACATGTATGTGCATCATTGGGTCCATTTATCTGTAAAAGCAGCCTTAACACCGGAAATGAGCTGCATGTTATTCCAACTTTGCTTTTAGGTGTACCTTTCCCCGCAGTTTGTTGGAAATAAATGGGCTCTCGTTTAAACACAGACATCTTTACAGAGAGACATCACAAGCCTTGCTTAGTGTTTGCTTAGAGGAAACTTTAATGCCCCGGTGAACATGGCCAAAGATACATTCTGCCCCTGCTTCTGAACCATGATCTGTATTTCACTGACTCAGAGAAAGACCCTTGTGTACACTGTCCAGTGGGTCACACCTGCTTCAGGGGATGAGCCTCTATCAGGGCTGGATTATAGGATACTAACAATCTAAATTTTTCTAATACCTGCCTTATTACAAAGGCTCGACTGAAGAGTGTGTCCTACCACAATAATAAGTTCTAAAAACTGTTTTCCATAATTATAACTCACTAAATACAGACAAAAGAAACCACACCATGTCAAAAGATTTGCCTATACATTGTGTTCAGCATTGGGCTGTGCATTTGTGGAAAAGATTATGTTACTGAGGTTCATTGAAAGAAGCCATTAGCCAGGTTTCTGTGGGTTTTAAATATTTTTCTGTACCATGTCTCTATCATGTCTTCTCCATTAAACGTTTGATCAAAAAGTGTGTTCTCCAACTTTCCTCCATTAGTAACAGTAGTATAGACACTGGACCGTGTCAAGACCGTGAACAGAGCCAAACACATCACGGTGAAAGAGGGATTAAGTCGCCAGTGGTTTCCTCTTCTTCTCTCCACTTCCTCTGGGCTGTCCATGGGTGAGCCTGGGGTTATGAGCAGGGGAGCAGTGAAAAGGCTAATCTTTCATTCCTCTGCATAGCACAAAGGCTTAGCTGACGATAAGCTCACTCTCTGCAGCATGCAAATACTTAAGACACTCTCTGTTTTGAGCAGAAAGTGAGACACACATTTTAGGATGTATCTACACAAGACACTTCCTGTATATTCATGTCTAATTAAATACTAGCTTTACAGACTGATGCTGCAAAAATGGGACAGAAAATAAATATAAAGATACAACCATTGTCAGCTTAGGACATGTTTGATTATTCTAAATTTGTAAATGTGTCACTAAGAGTTGAGGTTATATTCAAAGAGTTAGAAGAGAACAGTTCATACTGTCGTTGTGTCCTTGGGCAAGACACTTAACCCACCTTGCCTCCAGTGGTGTTCCAGCTGTAACACTGGTAATTAGAAGCTTAATTTATCTTTGGATAAAAGCGTCAGCTGAAAAAATGAATAAAAAAAAAAAAAAAAGATATTGATTGCTAATGTAATGGTAATGGATACAAAAACTTGCATCATCTGAATTTAGGTAGAAAATTTAATGTGAAAACTCAAAACTGCATTATTTAATACAAAAAAATGAAGTTAAAGCTATTGTAAAAGTGAAGAGGTATGTAATAAAATATATACCCCCTAAAACTTTAATCTTAGGGAGTATATATGTTAAACCTGAAGAGCATATCTGACATTGATTTAATGTCCATTTATTCAGCCGCCAGAACAGGTCACAGCAGATGATGGATGGAGAAGACAAAAGCATTCACAGACTGGAGGAATGATGGACAAATAAAGGCCTTTGGTGGAAGACGCAGTGAGGGGAACAGTGCAGGATGTGAAAGTAAAGGAGAGAATGGGACGAGACAGCAGGAAGACACAATAATAGAGCAGCGAGAGGCGTATAAAGGCGGGAGCACCAAGCCAGGAGTGCACTTTGCATGGCTCCACGCTGTGGGTGACTTTAATTACTTTTCAGCGTCGCTGCCTCCGTCCTGGTCATGAGCCGCATGCTCCGATCACCAACCGCTGATTATTGGCCCTTTGTTGGGGCCCCTGCTTGCTGTCAGCCTGTAATTACATTTGTGCTGGAGAGCATCTCAGCACGTCACAAAGCTCACAACGCCATTATCCAAGTGCTCTCTAGCTTTTTGTGCTTTAACTGCACCACATAGAGGTAGTCAAAGGTTAAAGGCAGTACAAGCAGAAAAATAAAGATCTGTGATGTTTTTTTACACAGTTACACGTGATGTCAGTCCATTGGTTAAAGGATAAAGGTATGTGAAGCATTTCAGATTACAATGAAATTTATTGTTATGCCACACCAGGGACCCTCTCAAACAATGGGGAGGTGAATGTGTCAGTAAACTATCTTCACCCTGCTTATATTTCACCATTTACTTCTTGTTAAAATAACAGATGATTCCTACTTACATCTGTCTCGTGAAATATCTGCATGTGCCAAATCCGGTTCAGACTGCAACTCTTCTGTGGCTGTTAAATTTTATTTTTTTTAAAGAGCATAATGGATGTTGAGTGACTCCCCAAACTTTAGTTCTTCTCATTTTCTTTAAAAATCATGCTGTAAGTGTTGGAGGAGGCCCAATCATTCATGTTCTACTACACTATGGTTAATCCCAGTGTCAGTGTCAGTGCCTATAACATTCTGCTATCCTCTTCACTTGCTCTCCACTGAACCAAAAAGCCTGACTGAGGAGGCCTGACAAGAGAGCTGCAGGTGTCTGTTGAAGTGTTGCCAGGCCAGGCAGCACATCTCCATAGAGCTACTATATCACACAGTCCTGCCACTGCCTGTACTTGTCTGTAGGTCACACCTCCCCATGCTATTAGGCACCACTGCTCAACACCTCTGAGCTCACCCTCGGCTCACAAGCCAACACCTGCCTGCTGCAGAAAAACAGAAATAAATAGACAGAGACACTTATTATAGGCTATACTTGGTCAGATGTTATTGTTTTCAGGGAGAACATATAACCCATTTTGTTTATCAGCTCTTTGAGGGATAAAATTTGTCCTAACTCACTTTTGAAATCCCACAGACAGTCAAAACTCACATCTGGCTAAAAAGGTCCAACAGGAGACTACAAATGTATTCCTCATTATGTGCACAGAGGGATTGACTGACTGTTACCATGCACCTAGTTTTCAGCAGAGTGAAGATCTTCTTGACTGCTCTTGTGCTGGGCTTTTATGACATACACTGACAGGTGAGTTTTCTGAACCTGTCAGTTTTAATGGTCATTCAGAACCGCTAAATAATAACAACGCTGAACCAGTAAAGTTGCAAATCTGGTTGTTATAACTAGCTGACACTGATTTCCACTACATCGGTCAATTTACAGAGCTTGAGTGGAATGAATCCTTGTAGTACAAAGGTCGGTCTCCAGGCAACCATAGAAATGGCCTGGAGACACGAATGGGAGTTATCCCTGGCCCAGAGCTGAAAACACCTCCAGGAAGGAGTTCATTTAAACCAATGTGTCACACGAGTAAACACCTTTCCTTCCATTGTCACATATGTATCCTCTTTCCTTTTACATAAACACAATTACAGCCATAATTTACCACTGCTGCCCTGTGCCTGAAGTCTGTGTGAATGTCCTGTCAAATTCAGCTAATGTTTGCTTCTCTACTAAATCAGAGGAGCACACTCCATGTGCTGAACAAAACCTCTCTGACAAATGGCAAGATTTTTGTTGCTACTAAAAGGCAGCTACCAGTGCTACCAATTACCTCAGCGGACCCGGCCAGCCATCTAGCCTTGCTGACAGATGACTTTGACCTCAAACGAGAGGACCTTCACTTGACATGTTCGGCTCACTTTGAGAGGAGGTGCTGTACCATGTGAGGCTGATTTTCAAGTTCAATAGTACACACTACATGCCTAATGCTTGACAAGGACAGCTACGTTTCCTTTATGTTTTTTCAATTAGGTTCATAATCTGCTTCCTGAGGAGCAAAATGTATCCAAAGTGTTTATTTATGCAATAGCATCTCACCAGAACATTACAGTCTGCAAAATTAAAATCTGAATTATGTGGAAAAAACAATCTTGTCAGAGTCCTACAATCCCCCGTTTTTTGTGATTAAGCTAATATGACTAATGTCACTCCATGTAATTAAAATCAATGGGAAACTGTTATCTTTTACCCTTTTCTGCTGGGAAAGAAACCCAAGAAATTTCTTCCAATTATATATTCCCAGTACCAGCAACATTTGAGCTCAAATCAAACTCTCTCAACTCGCTAAGTCAAAGTAACTGAAGCACAATCATTTCTTTTAATTTTGACACAGCGTGACTCAATGTTGTTATTAACATCCCCTCTGATATTACATGCTGCTAAAACGTCCTTGTGTTAATCAGAATTAGGCTCTTGAGCGTTTCACTCTCCACGCACAAAGTTGATCTTTTGTTTTTCCTGCTGCTGTTATTATCGTAATCAAGTTTCTCAAAGCAGTGGGATTTTCTATGCTTTGAAGAACACAGTAGGCAGAGAGTGATGAAAATGCACCTTGTGTGTGAGCTTATTATCTTTGGCTTTACACACACTGTGAATACTCATACAGAGTGGGTAACACGCCTCACCTCGGCTAAATACCAGCGTAAATTAAGGCTGATTTGTTGAGTCACATAAGTCCTTTGGTTTTGTCTACTGTCGCTTATAAAGTAATTGTTAAAATAATTGTTTGTTCTATTAATTTTATAATAATTGTGTTAATGGATACAATTTTTTTGTATGCACACAGAATCATTTTCAACAAGTACACATTAATGTGAACGTTTGCCTTTAACCACAAGGTGCAGAGTCCAATATGGTATCATCTCCAAGCAAGCCACCAACAGCAGTTGATATTGAGATCATGGTTAGGTTCCTTGGATTTGCCTTTGAACTTATCACTTGCTTTCACTGCCATTATTTCATCTCTGACCCATTGCCATTCTCTCCATGAGGAGCCAGACTTATTTTATCTGCCATAGCAGCCTAGGGTGAGTATTTTGTTTGAAGGTTAGGATCTAAAGGGGTTTTTGTGTGTGTGTGCCTGGTAGCGACAGCAGCGCAGGAGCTCAATCACATGGTGAGCACCAGAGGCATCAACCTCCAACAGTGTCGTTGTCAGTGTCTCCTCTGCAATGTCTGCTGACAGTTCGGGAGAGAAATAATGAGGTTCACTATTTTCTAATTTCATCCACTGATTAACAAGGGTTAAAAAAAAGTTTTAAATTAAAACACGAATACAGAAACACCTAATTAGAGGGAGGGTAAAGGTCAGAGTTCACTCGCTCATGAAGACGCTGCCAGCTGTTAGGTCTACCTGCCACACTCAGCATATGTAGCTCCAGTTCTGCCACTGAGCACCAGTATGTATGGATGCTCATTTGGCCTAATGTGATCCCCAGACACAGACAGTGATCAAGGGAAGAGTGCCAAGGATTTTAAAGAGGAAAGTAAAACTGCATAATAAGGATATGACATGTAACATGCCAGCTGACCTCACTACAGTTTACACTCTGCAGAGCTGTACAGGTCTCCAGAGGAGTCAATTCTACCTTTTGTTAAAACTGGTGGTGACAGCGCCTCTGCCGCCCATAGCATCATTAGCAGAGAAAACTCGGCATACTGACAATCTCTGTGAGCAAATGGCCTCTCTGAAGAGACAGGTGAGGCAGAGCCCTGGCGCGGTTCTCCCAGACCAGATTGACTAGCTCCTGAAGCTGATTAAGTCACTTGGGGCATCTGACTCCCCCAATGACTGAGCTTATCAAGCCTCAACCCAAATACAGGTTTCTATACACTGCAAGTATTTGTTTTTTATTACCTCCCCATCCCCAGACCTTAAAGTCCTGATGAGAAATAACCCAGAGATTGATCGATAACTCCCATTTCAAAAAGATGACTGTGACATGCACTTGGAGCAACACCTTGGTCCCCACGTCTCTGGACAGATGCCATGTGCCATTTAGCGCTTGCCATCAACTGTCCGCAGCCACTGCACAAACTACTGTCTACTGCACTCCATCCCATTTCAAAATTATACAGCCAATATGCCCTCGATCAGGATGGCCCAAGGACTGGGCCATTATGTTCCATTTGCATCATCTAGTTCTAAAGGACAAAGGAAAAGAATTGGAAGCACTCTGCAGTAAAGTATTATGAGATCTGAGCTGTTTCTCTGCCAATATTAGAATTATTAAGTGTCCTTTGCTGTAGCTTGTAAGATTTCGTCAAATAAAAACTCCATTCGGTTGTACTTCATGTCCAAATGTGGCTCTGTTGATGTCACATCAAAAGACAGCACACAAGTAAAAACAAACTTTTGTGGAAAATAACTGAACAAGCAGATGGCAGTCATTAAAAGTCCTTGCATGCATTCATAACTAATCTGAAAATTGCTAATGCAGCACACTACAATTTTCTGTTTTAAAGAACATGGCACTTTGAAAAGTAATTACTCTTGGAGCCTCATGGAAGTTGTTAGTAATTTGGTTGTTTAGGAGGGAAACTGTAGCTGGATGAGGAGAGGAGACAGAACGCTAAAATCAATTTCGAGCCCCTCCCCCTTGCTTGTTAGTTCTTGTTGCAAATGTTCTTTGGTTGAAGAGAAAGAAAGGGTGACAATTTTAGTTTGTGACCAGAGGGGACTCAGCTGCATAGTGTGTACAGAAAAGACACATAATGAGGAAGTAAATGCATGTGGGCAGCCAGGGCATGTGGCCTGACATTAATCCACATATACACACGTGGACAAAATTGTTGGTACCCTTCGGTCAATGAAAGAAAAACTCACAATGGTCACAGAAAAAACTTTATTCTGACAAAAGTAATAATAAATAAAAATTCTATGAATGTTAACCAATGAAAGTCAGACATTGCTTTTTAACCATGCTTCAACAGATTTATTTAAAAAAATAAACTCATGGAACAGGCCTGGACAAAATTGATGGTACCCCTAACTTAATATTATGTTGCACAACCTTTTGAGGCTATCACTGCAATCAGACGACTCCTGTAACTGTCAATGAGACTTCTGCACCTCTCAGCAGGTATTTTGGCCCACTCCTCATGAGCAAACTGCTCCAGTTGTTTCTGGTTTGAAGGGTGTCTTTTCCAGACGGCATGTTTCAGCTCCTTCCAAAGATGCTCAATAGGATTGAGGTCAGGGCTCATAGAAGGCCTGTTTAGAATAGTCCAATGTTTTCCTTTTAACCATTCTTGGGTGTTTATAGCTGCGTTTTGGGTCATTGTCCCGTTGCAAGACCCATGACCTGCGACTGAGACCAAGCTGTCTGACACTGGCCAGCACATTTCTCTCTAGAATCCCTTGATAGTCTTCAGATTTCATTGTACCCTGCACAGATTCAAGACACCCTGTGCCAGATGCAGCAAAGCAGCCCCAGAACATAACAGAGCCTGCTCAATGTTTGACAGTAGGGACAGTGTTCTTTTCTTGATATGCGTCATTTTCCCGTCTGTGAACATAGAGCTGATGTGCCATGGCAAAAAGTTAAATTTTTGTCTCATCTGTCTCCCAGAAGCTTTGTGGCTTGTCAACATGTAGTTTGGCATATTCCAGTCTATTTTTTATGATTTGTTTTCAACAATGGTGTCCTCCTTGGCCGTCTCCCATGTAGTCCACTTTGGCTCAAACAATGACGGATGGTGCGATCTGACACTGATGTTCCTTGAGCATGGAGTTCACCTTGGATCTCTTTAGAAGTCTTTCTGGGCTCTTTTGTTACCATTCGGATTATTCGTCTCTTTGATTTGTCATCAATTTTCCTCCTGCGGCCACGTCCAGGGAGGTTGGCTACAGTCCCATGGATCTTAAATTTCTGAATAATATGTGCAACTGTAGTCACAGGAACATCTAGCAGCTTGGAGATGGTCTTATAGCCTTTACCTTTATCATGCTTGTCTATATTTTTCTTTCTATTCTCCTGCGACAACTCTTTCCTTTGCTTCCTCTGGTCCATGTTGATTGTGGTACACACCATGTCACCAGACAACACAGTGACTACCTGAAGCCCTATAAATAGGCCCACTGACTGATTACAAGATTGTACACACCTGTGATGCTAATTAGTGCACACACCTTGAATAAAAATGTCCATTTGGTCACATTATTTACAGTCTTTTCTAGGGGTACCAACAATTTTGTCCAGGCCTGTTCCATGAGTTTCTTTTTTTAAATAATTCCGTTGAAGCATGGTTAAAAAGCAATGTCTGACTTTCATTGGTTAACATTCATAGAATTTTTATTTATTATTACTTTTGTCAGAATAAAGTTTTTTCTGTGACCATTGTGAATTTTTCTTTCATTGACCGAAGGGTACCAACATTTTTGTCCACGTGTGTACATACAGGCTTCTCTGCTTTGATATAGGCAATGTATTAACAACAGCTTAAGGACCCAAGACAAACTTTGTGACTTAGCTGTAACAATCTATAGATGCCCAAATGTGGATTAATATCTCAAATTAAAGTAGCAGGTTGTTACACTGACTGGCTTTAGCTACAACAATAGAACTTCAAATACAAACCATTCTATTCATGATGCATAAAAAGTAAAAATTAAAATTTCAACATCGGAGCAACCTTTCGTCAGAACTCTGAATTACAATTTTCTGTGATGTTTACAGTCCCTGCAGATAATAGTCAGTTTACACCAATGACAAAGTCAGATTCA
The DNA here is from genome assembly GCA_024416835.2 of Perccottus glenii. Lineage (NCBI taxonomy): Eukaryota > Metazoa > Chordata > Actinopteri > Gobiiformes > Odontobutidae > Perccottus > Perccottus glenii. The sequence goes on along the minus strand of CM044562.2, from coordinate 12,245,768 downwards.
AAGACATTTATAATACAATCCCCACAGAGCAACAATGAAACAAAGGCAGTCTGTGGCCATGGAATAGAGTTAAAAGTGAAAGTATAGTGCCCTTGTGAGATGAACAGATTGATTAAAAAACCCAATGACATTTATTTATAGTAAAGAACGTTTTTCTCCCATTTGTCATTGTCCCCTTTTACAGCAGCTGTATGCCACAGAATACAGCTGTTTAAACAGATAAACGACTAATAAGAAACTGTTGGGCTGCTCTGTCCTTTGACTCCACCACTCTGCCCTTGCGTCCTCTAATTTAGCGGCTTAATGGTGCGTTAACAGCGGTAGGTTACAATATGTAAATGTGGCTTTTATATTTCAAAGTGACTCACTGCTTACCCACACTATGAACAAGGTCTCAACAGTAAATGGCAGTGGAACAAACTCACAATAGCAGCTCCCTTAATGAACAACTCAATTGATGTGATCTTGGCGCTGATAGCAAGAAAAGACAGAGCTGTTTCCCCGAAAAATATTCAGCGCAAACTAAGAACTGCTGCCAAAAAGAGCTGCTAGAGGGAAGGAGCACAACAACAACAGACAGGGGCAGACAATGAAGCCACCTGGCTCATGCGTGTCTCACGCCACTCAGTTGTGCCACTTGGCCACAAACTGCAAATAAGAGGCCGCAGCTCCAGGCAACACTTTGCACAAAATACACAGCCAGCATTGTTAAAAAAACAAGAAAGAGTTGAAAAGTCTGGCTCCTGGGTGAAACACAGCCAATATTGGGACTGTAACATTTCTACTGCTTTGCATCACATGAAATCCCAGTGTTATACCCATCCATGTGTGTCACTGAGGAGTTTCCTGGCATCACTCTGGTGAAAAAAGAGCCTGTGTGTATAACTATTGTGGGCAGCTGTTACTCACAGACCACATGGCAGGTGCAATCACCCGACCTTCCCTATTATTAGTTGCCACAGGTTTCACAGGTTTCCGTAAAAAGAACTGGTCTCCCCAAACTGGAAACCTTTACATGTACACCTCTAACATCTGACATAGTGAAGAACAACTCAACTATAGAGCATCATTGGCCCCCAGGACTTTGGACATGCCTAATTTATTGCCTTGTGTTGAAAGCTGTCATGAACTGGTGATGGCTAACATTGAAAATTACATTTAATAAAGTTACATAAGACCCAGTCTCCTCTATGTCAAGCAGGACGATGTGACTGCACAGTAAACAGATGGTAACTATTAAGTTTCTTCACCATACATCATTTCAGCATATACCTGTTGTACTTGTAGAAGCACTGAAATGTAATTGCTTTTTTTCTGTATCTTAGCTTAATACTAATACTGTACTTTCACTCTAAAAGCAGAGATATTAATATAAATGCCAAAAAAATGAACAAAATGTGCTATTTAGACCCTCATTTTCAGTTGGTTGTTGAGGGAAAAAAAAATTATCTTTTAAAAACAGCAGAAAATATAGAAAGACCTGAGTGAGAAGCTGGTTTTGAAAACGGTGTGCTTCAGATTGGCCTTGAATGTCAAGTAATGGAAGGAGACAAGAAAAGCTTTTTGAAACTACTGTAAATGCTTGAGAAAGACATATAGCGATAAGGGCTTGTCTTGTTAAATCACATTTGATTTGGTTTAATGTTGTCTAATATACTCAAGAGAGACAGGAATAGACAAGAGCCTAAGGAGGGCTTTGCACGTCCTGATTTGATTACAACTCTGCCAGGGCCATCAAATGTCCACTGTTATTATGAACCAGATGCACCTTATTTCAACACTCTCTGGACTAATAGTCGCACAAACCTACAGGATTTGTGTATTGGGTTATGTGGAACATAAGCCAAGTATCTTCATCACTGCTGTCATTTAATATTAAAATTAATTTACAACCAGGGCAACTTGGCAACATGGAAACATACATGTTTTGTACATTCTTGTATTTCCCTTTTCTGTTAAGCTCTTTAAAGTCTATAATCTGAAATTAAATTTTTCAATGTAAAGTGAAGTAGCATTTGAAATGTCAAGGCTCCCTGCTACAATGACTATTTGTTCTATTGTTATAAACTATTTAATCAATAACAATTTGCGTAAAATATGTTTTTCCCCAGGCTGCAATAAAAACACTTAACAGTTAGCAATCTAAATTTATGTGCAACAATAAAATGTAATGCATTCCTATAAGTGGCAACTTACCACCTGCTATTTGTTTGAGTTTGTGTTCAAATGTGGGCAGATGGTCTGAAATGCATATATTATGAAAGAGTAATTCAGGGCTTGTATAAAAGCTTTGTCATCCAAACTGTCTTTCTGCTAAATTATCCGTTTTCCTTTGTCTTTTCCTGTGTGCTGAGACGAATCTAGAAAGTAGTTTAAGCCAAAGCACCATATTTTATGTTATAGAAATCTTACTGACCATCAATACTGACCCGTCTGATATGAATAACAGGACAATAACAGACTTGAAATGAGAGCCAGAGCCGTGGTTTACTCAAACTCAGGGTACACCACACAAAAACATTTTGGCAGCACAGAGCTAACGTTCATTGCATTCATCGAGCAGCTCTGACACTGTTCTGTCTGTGTGAGCCGAGGGATGAAGGCAAACCACACAAGGATCAAGAAAAAAGACACCCTATGAATAGAGAAACAACTGGGTTTAAAGAGCAGGGACATGTGTGAGGCTCAATATAAAAATGACTTTGTGAGAACAAGTGACTACATGAATCATTTAATTTTCTCTTTAAATTCATATTACTAAGGCCATCTAGATTTAGGAGATGTGGAGACTAAGGCAACAACAGCACATTCATATGAGAACAACAAGGTGTCCGCTTCAACAATAGAAGTTTGCTACAGATTAAAGAAGCAGGAGGTGAAGTTGGTTAAAGGCTACTCTCTATAGTCAGTCAGTGGCTGGCTCACTCTCAACCTCCTCCACACTGCGAAAATGAGCAGCCAGCTCTTTTAACACAGCTGTCCTGCCCAGGTGATCGTTCCTTCGCTTCTCCATGATCATGTCCTCCAGACTCTGAAACTCCAGCACATGTGAGTGTTTGTCAGAGATGTAGATTTTTAACCTGTATGGCTGTTTACCTATACGTATCTCTCCTCCCATTTTAAACTCCCTCTTCCCAAACCTGCACCAAGCAGCAAAGCACTCCGAGTTCCTCCAACTCAACTCTCTGTCCTTCAAGCCCACCTGCTCCATGGCGTTTTGGACCACCATGTCGGCCCCCAGAGCTTTGAACTTGTACAAGTCGTTCACAATCCTACACCTTCTCCCTTGACTCGCATCAGTCAGAAAGCTGTTTTTCACCTCAGCTCGGTGTAAGTGCACCACCTGGAAGTCTCCCACGTACACAGCCCAGTGTGGATACTGCCCGGTGGCCACAAACTCTACCAAGTCCCCAGCTTTGCACTTATTCAGCAGGTTCTCCGGGGAGTACACGTCCAGGCTGGAGCACTTGACGCTCTTCTCGTAGATGCACTCGCCTCGGTTGTACACGGCACACTCCACCTCATCCCCCGGGTTGAACTGCTTCTCTTCCTGGTTTGGGTCTCTCTCGGTGCCGTCGACAGCGCAGCTTTCCTCCAGCTCGTCGTCATCATTAGAAAAGATATAAGACACCCCTATCCGTGGTCCGTCCTCCGTGTCCACGCCGTTTGGGTCCACCGTGGGAACTTCCGCGTAACTTAAATGAGACAACTTGTCAACTTGGTTGCCCATACCGCCGCCTTGTCCGGCGCTGCTGCCGCGGCACAGCCCTCCACCTGGCAGCAGCCTGTGAGTGTGAGTAATACGAGCCACAAACGAACGGCTAATAACCAAGCATCACCGCCACCTGTCAGTTGGTGACCAGATGTCTGCTACTTCCTTCTTTCCACCGAGGAAAGCATTGGTTTGAATCGAATAACGCATAAAATACCTCGACATCAACAAGTGGAGTTGTGATGAAACTGTCCTCGCGTTCACGGAGTAGAGATATCCCGGCGCGGCTCACCTGCTGCCGTTCTTCTGAAATAAGTTCCGCCTAAAACATAGCCTATAGTAGTGCGGTGAAGAAAGTAGTCCCCTGTACGGCTGCTCTGATGAATATTAAGAGTGACTGAAGTTTAGAAGCTAAAGCAGAGAGGTGTCTGCCGGTGCTCTGAAGTGGCTGCTCTCTGAATGGCTCAAGCTCAGCATCGCCTCAGCTCCACTTTTAAAGCGGAAGGGCACTCTATAGTCTATTAACCGCCCTGCCTCCAAAAACACACCTTCACTGTGGCTTACTGTAATCTTAGGCCCATAGCCTGCGACAAGGGAACCAACCATAACTAAAAAGAACAAAATAGAAGAACAAATAGACTCATTTTAATTTTAATTTTAGGCTATTCTTTTCATTATTTTCAGGTTCTATATTTTAAAGTAAAAAGTTAGGCTAGGCTACATAAGCCTATACTGTATCTTATACATGAATACATATACCATATTGCACAAACCATGTAAGTGTGAGCAACCCAGCCAAAAACATTCATCCATTTAAGGTCTTGTTCCACTTTTACTTACTGAGGAAAGGAGTATATACGTATTTATTTGATTGTTTTTACCACCTCTCTGTCCTTGAATGATCCACCGCCACACTGTCATTTGCACCACTTTGTCTCTTACTGGGGCCATAATATCTCTATTACGATTCTTGTGGCCTGTGGCCTGCCTAGACTCATTCTCAGTTATGGGCTATTTTCAGACCTCTGTGTCCCACAGGAAAGAGAATATGCTCTGTCTGCGCCCCAAAATGGCAGCCTCAAAGTGAGAGCATCTGTCCCGCAAGTGTCAGCGAGCAAGTGGTGATGCTGAAGCAGGAGCAGAGTTGAAAAGCAAAAAAATACTTCACCATCGGCGGCTGGTATCAATGGGCTAGGTGAGCTAAATAAACTTTTAATAATAAAATATTTTTATGTTTTTATATTTTGTGGAAGATTCTAGTTTTGATGGCAATAATATCTCTAAATTGCCACAAAACAAGAAAAAGGGGCAGATTTTTACAGCCCAAGCTCAATGACACACAGACTAACCTAAGCACCAATCATCTTCTTAATTTGGTGATTGACAGGTGTGAAAGCCCGCCCCTTGAATTGCCAGGTATTGGGGCTAAATGCCTTCAGCCCAGAGACTTGGGTTTGATTGAAACCTACAGGCTTACAAACTACTTCTAATCTTAACAAATATTTGTTCCATTTAGGTTATTTGACGCATTTAGCATTAGCATTAGCATTTCCAGTCTCTCTTGTAATGGACATTATTTTTAGTTGAGTTATAACATCAGTATTGAGTGGAAGCTAAAGTGTTTGTGGGAAAGAGAAAGAGTTTGTTTGACAAAGTCCTTAGTCATGTTGATAAAGCTCAGTGTATAACTTCCTGTCCCAAATGTGGTTGTATTTAGCTCAACCACCAAATACTGTGCAACACTAATACAGAGATTAAGCTTCTTAGCCTTACGTGTTATCAAAATAGATTACTTAATTCTCCTTCAAAGATCACACCAACCTACATTTGACCTTTTATTTTTTTATACTTAAGTCATGTAGCTGATATGACTAGCTCAAAAGGTCTTTGTTATCTCACCAACAGTCAGTGGTTTAGGTGGTTGCAGCAGAGACTTTTGCGTCCTTTCAACTAAGAGGTTAATTAACAAAGTGGGCCATTCCTGATCACAGAGTGTGATATCTAGCCTTGTGTAATCCATGTTGAATGCTTTCCTTGTTCAGTAAAATTCAATGTAGGTCGTAAAGGATTTCAATTATATTTCATTGTGCTGATCGCCAGGTCATGAATGAGCTTAGGGGAAATGTCTTGAGCAGAGTGGGTAGCACTCCTGCCTCACAACATGAAGGTCATGAGTTCAAACCCCAGCCGACTGGAACATCCTCGGCCAACTCCGGCCTTTCTATGAGGAGTCTGCATGTCCTCCCCGCGTTACTGTGGGTTCTCTCCGGGTATCCCTAGTGCATGAACGTGAGAGTGAATGGTTGTTTGACACTGTCTATGTCTAAATATCAGCCCTGCGACTAACTGGTGTAGTGTAATATTTTTATATGCTATGTGTTTTAATTCTGTATACTTATTTAGTTATTCATTTATGCATGATAAGTTATGTTATGTGTGTTATGGTTTATACTTATGCATGGTTTATAATTAAGTAAGGGATGTTATATTAATACATCTTGAAACATATTAATGTAAAAGAGAAAACATAATGTCAGAGTGTAAGTTTAATGTACACACACACACACAGGGAAGATCTAGATAGAGACTTAGGTGCCTGTTACCGAAGGTTACAGAGGAAAGGAGAGGCCCGAGGAGGAGGGGGTCCTCAATGCCTTACAGAATGACATCAGAGAGTTAATGAGGAGATCTACCAGGCCTTACAGGATGATATCAGAAAGTTAATAATGAACTTCAAAGCTTTACAGGAAGAGTTATTACTATACTGTCTTATTAAAACTGTATAAAAGCTTATGTCTACTGTACAATCTTTAGTAGAGCTGGGGAAGTATTGGGTTGTTTATTGTGTTGGTTGTGAACAATAAAGACTCTATGACATTGAGCTGGTGTTGCGTTCATGACTTATTCCATACAATAGTGACAACGACCCCTAACAGGATTAATTGGAAGAAAATGAATGAATGAATGATACAAAGGCATTTATACCAGCAGCAGGGAAAGGTATAGTAGCAATGTTGAGCAATTTTTATTTAAGAGCTTAGCACTATCTTTGATCCCTGATATTACCCTCATTCATCAGTGTGGCTGTCACTGAAGGGGTTACTGGTGCAGCAGAATACAAACAGGCGGCAATAAAGTCTAAAACACTGACTTTACATACAAAATGAGTTAAAGATGACAAAAACAATTCAGTGAACAAATTGACCTTTCGGGTCCTTTGAGTTAATGTGATGCTTTTCTGTTTTCCTTTCATAATGTTCTTTTATTCCAGCCCAGAGCCCCAAGGCTGCTCTGTGCATATCCAAATGCACAGAGTTGATTCATGTGTTACATCTTCACCAAACACCAGGTTATCGTTCAAGACTAAAAGGTGTTGGAAAAGAAATGAAGGTGTTAGGACAGAAATGAGTGTGACACACAGCCTATTAAACTGCTTCTCAGAGTTTCTCTTCCCCAGGTGGCATGACCCACTTTTTGCCCCTGGTGCCCCCCAGTGACACTGTGATGTGGTGCTGGGAAATGACTAGAGCTGGGAGACAAGAGTCACTTTGGCTGAAGACTAATACCTTTTCAAATATACACGCACAAAAATGTATACATTTTTTAACTTACAACATCGTGGCATTAGTCTTTGTGACCGTGCTGTGACTGATTGTTTTTAAAAACATGGAGTGGTATAATATTTGAAGCAGATGGACAGTATCCGGACTGCTGTGTCTTGCACACCATCTGTTCTATTTGGCTTTAGAAACAGAAACTACAGTTTAGCCTAAACATAAAAACAAGACTCATTTAAGGGAAGAAAGGATTAGCTTTATTACATATTTATTTATATTTTCATATAGTTTTTACATATTTATTTGCAATAACATACCTGGAGCAAAGGGGCACAAAGATGGAAGGTAATGTTGAAGGAATGTAACTTTCATCTTTTTAAAACCATTTAATTACGTCAGTAATAACTCAGTCAGTGATATTCACAGTCCCAACAAGCTACAATAAAGATTTCCTAAAGTATATGTAGACATATAAAACTAGCCTATTTAAACACTGTGATGACTGTATACAGAGGGAGCAAGAGGGGTTCCCGGACCGATTACTAGAACTAGATACCAGACAAATGAGACCAGGTAGTCCCAGTGTGAACGGTATGCATGTTTTTCTAAATACACTTAAAAGTGAAGAGCACACTACACACGATACACACAATAGTGTCTACAGTCATCATGCTTCAACAGAACCTCACTTATGTCTTTTTTTTCTATTTCAGTACCACGTTATCCAAAACAAGTGATCAAAAACTGCAGAGGGTCATTTCTTTCAACAAAAAGGGTTTTCTAAATTGAGCATATCAAAACTGTATTCTATTCTTTGAGTCAAGTAAATTAATAAAATAAAATAAAATAAGGAAAAACCTCAGACACATTTTGGGCCATCACTTCTCTCAGATGTTGTGCAACACATTAGCAATTCTATCCCATGAGGCTATCACAGAGTACAAACCAAAGTCTTCTACTTCTCCCCAGACAACATTTTTCAAAAACCAGTGCAAACAGAGTTCTTTAGAGAGTGTGGCAGGCTGGCCAGGAGTCAACTGCACGACAGCGCTTCCAAAAAAAGACACTGGCAGGCAACAGGCCTGGGTCAGACACACAGTATGTTGTGTTTCTGTTGTGCACTAAGATACACTTGATTAAACTGGTTGAATTCCTCTCAGACTGATTGTAAACCAGTGTAGCTTATAATATAGAGGCAGAAATCAAATGAACACAAGTTAAATGTGAAAAACTTAAGTCAATTTGTTAGAAAAGGCAAAAATAATTCTAAACAATAAACAAAATTAAATAAAGAGATATGGCTGATTGTAGTAAGGCAGCGAAATAAAAGGAAGGATAAATAAGCTGAAGTAAAAATAACAAAGAAAAATTGTCTTTGGTGTCTACATGTAATTTGTAAAAAGAGAAAGTAAAATCAGCAGTTTTTAATCATCAGTCATTTGAACTAAAACAAGAGTAAAGTCCTTCTTGCGACCAATGTGGGTTTTAAAATTAAATTATTACAGATTACATAGATTACTAAAAATAACATGACATCACTAACAGGTTTTGAGAAACCCAGCACAGTGCAAATCAAAGATGCCCCAAATAACAAATACATGTAAAAAGGAAAGGTATTCTTATGGAACAACTGTGCAACATGCATTAAATCACTTGACATGAAACACAGCGACACTTTTGGATTTAGCCCCAAGGTGACCAGGTCCAAAGACATGGTCCTAAAATGCATATGTAAAATGATTCCTGAAGAAGTCAGTTCAATATTGTGTTTATTTTTGGGTCATTTTATAACACCTCTACAATATTAAACACTTGATATGCTCTGCTTTCAAGGGTCACAAAACATCCACTGATTGAATGGTGGGGGTCTGTAGAGTCAGCAGAGAACAGCGCTTTTGGATCCAGTTACTGTACATACTGTTTAGCTGCATCACTGGTTTATAATGTGAATAGCACCACTCCAACAGATAACACTGCCTTGCTACGAACAGGAAGAGTCACAAGGAAGAGCGAGGGGTGGTACCAGTGTTAGCGAGACAGTATTCATCATACTGTCAGTAAATGACAAAGTGCTGGCAGGATAATGTTCCCATAAACTACTGAAGACGTTTTGAAGAGGGGGGTGATCCTTGTGACTTAAATGAACCTTGAATAAGAATTCTCTCAGACACTATAAGACAGTTTTTGTTAGATGGGTTGGTGAATTCCTTATGAATGGAGTTTAAAAAGAGAGGTTTATGTGAGTTCCTTCTGCAGAGCTGAGATGTCCAGAAGAGGAGGGGCCCGCCCACTCCACTCACTCAGCTGACCGTCCTTGAAGTGGAGGTTCAGGGAGGGCAGGGGGACACCGGCCTCTGCTGGGGGCTGACTGAGAGGGTTTGACACGCCACTGTCCTGGTCAGCGGCCTGGCCACCATCCTGCATGCCAAAGGTCAAAAATCAGAGACCACCAGGCAGAGAGGGTAACAGGTGGAACAAGGAGAAATTTCATCAGAAAAAAAAAAGGTTGGCTAGTCCCCGTGTGATATAGAGTCTGTCACTATAATAAAACAGCTAGGTCTGCCAAAAAGTCATAAAACTGAAAATACAATGTCAAAATTGTCAATGGGCAGGATTGATAAAATAAGAATGTACAATATCAAAAAGATGATTGAAGAAAATGTAATTTTTTAAAATATATTTTATTATTTTCTTTTATTTTTGCAGACTTTGGGATTACTGAGTTTAACAAGTTTTAGTAGAAATACTATACTAAAATAATATTTAATATTTTACACCTGTATTGCAAGAAAAATATGACAGAACATATCACACTTGCACCTGTATGTTTAAACAGCTTTTAGATAGTAAATATGGGCATGAGTGGACATATATATGTTGTTTATATTTTTGTAATGTTGTAACATTTTACCTGAAATGACTGAACAAAGCTGAGCACCTTCAACGAAAGCTTTCTGCTTGAGTGCAGCAGCTCTTGAAGGCTGAAAATCAACGAGAAAGACTGTTTTACTGAACCATTTAAAATGTCTGTTTGATAAGTTTTGTTTTTTTTATCCTCGGGATGTTTTTAAGTTTGTTGTTTGGCTTTACCTCTCATTGCTGAAGAGTTTGTGTGAGGCTATCTTTCGACACACTTTGCGGTTGAGCTCAGAGCTGAAGAGGGGCATGCCAAAGCACAGTTCAAGAGGGACCCACTCATCCTCAGATGAAAGGGCTAAAACAAAAGGAAGAGAGTGAGACTGAACAGAAATTATATCAAAGCAGACACACAAGTGATTAACAATATTTGTGATTCAATTTAATTTAAAATTTGCTTAATCTCCTGAACGTGTTGCTTATTCCAAAAATTATTTTAATAATAACTATTCTTACCGTCTGTCTTAACTTTGTTTTCTCCGTTGTTCTCCTCTGTGACCAGCTCAAAAGACTCAGTGCTTCCATTATTGTCCAAACCTCCACCAAGATGAGTGTCTCCTTACAAAAAGCAAAACATATCAACAGCAGAATCAATTATTTAGCTCACAGCTCAATAACTGCTTTGCTGACCTTAAAGCAAGAAGCTTCATTAAAGGAAACACTTAATTGTCTCATGTTGTTTTGTAATTGTTAATTCCAGCTATTAGTCTAATGACGCTTATTCATGTATATTTGTTTTTAAAAAACGTGAGCAATTAACGCTGCAGATTACATTTGCAAGGCAAAAAGAATGTTCAATACATATCCATTAACAGCTTAAGGCTATCACAATAAAGTAAAAATTATTCTGACAAACAGCTGAATTAAAGTGGTCTGAGAGCCATCTCTATCTAATTTCACATGGTCACATGAAATGGCCATTAGAGACAAGGACATTGTTGATAATTTGTGTTTTAAATGCACAAATCAGTGCATTCAAACGTCTTACCTCTGTATTCATCACTGTCGCTGGGCCTGCGGCGGTGCCTGTTGTTGGAATTGAGCATTGTAATGTAGCCACATTGGTGCTTGAGATCCACATATTCCTTGAGCTTCTGCAATGCTTTATGGACACACATGTTCGAGTAGGAGAATATCTAGGCTACACTCGGCGTATGATAGTAGAACACAAGTTTTTGTTTATGTGCTTGTGTTTGCTTGTTGCCTTTGTAAATATAAAAATAATAATAAAACACATAAGATAATGGCAGATACAAGCTGTTAATTTGTAATGACTAACCTCCTTTCAGATCCTCCTCATCAAACGGGAATGGGATGTGAACAGTTTCCCCATGGCCATGCAAGCCATGACCCTGAGATTACAAATACAAAAAAAAATAAATGCCAGTATAGTTTTACAATTAGACAACTCTGAGATACGTAAACATTACCTGAATGAGAACAGCTGAGTGTGTAAGAGCATCATTAAGCATTGTCAGAACATTGGATGTGGGGACAACTCCAGGATCATGACCCCAGGCACACTCGATGCAAAAATTGGCTTTCGATACCACTTCAAAACAAACACAAACATTCAAAGTTTGCTAATATTTCTGCATGTTTTACATTTTTCTTTCTTTACCGATTCAGTCATGATGAAGGATAAAGATTAGTCTAACCTGGAAAATTTCTGGCAGTTTGCGAAGCCTAGAGCCTTTGGACAGCATTAAGCAAAACGAGACGCTGCACCTTTTACTGCTACAAATACAGCTTGAACCAGATGGAGCTAGATTTTACTTTCAACTCTCTTTTGTTCAAACACAAATGTCAAACACAGGTAAACGTAATTGAACTGTATAAAACAGAAAAGAGGTATAAAAAGATATCCAAGGAATTGAGAATGCCAATCAGCAGTGTTCAAACTCTAACAAAGAAGTGGAAAATACGGGATTCTGTTGAAACCAAACAATGAACCAAACATTTTAGCCACAACTGACAGAAAAATTGTTCAGGATGCAAAAAAATAAAAAAATAAAAATAACTTTAGCTGAAATACAGGACTCTCTAAAAAAATTGGTGTGGCTGTTTCAAAATGCACAATAAGGAGGCACTTGAAGAAAAATGGGCTACATGGTTGAGTCGTCAGAAGAAAGACATTACTACACAAATGCCACAAAGCATCCTGCTGACAATACGCATTTGGAGTGATGAGACCAAAATTTAACATTTTGGCCACAAGCATAACCGTTTCATTTGGAGAGGAGTCAACAAGGCCTAAGATAAAAGACACACCATTCCTACTGTGGAACATGGAGGTGGATCACTGTGGTTTTGGGGATGTGTGAGCGCCAAAGGCACAGGAAACTTGGTCAAAATTGATGGCAAGATAAATGCAGCATGTTATCAGAAAATACCGGAGTAAAAGTTGCACTCATCAGCCCAAAAGCTGCACCTGGGACATGCTTGGACGTTCCAACATGACAACAAAAGCAAGACAGCCCAAGAATTTACAGGAACTGGAGGCTTTTTGCCAAGAAGAATGGCTTTACCATCTGAGAAAATAAAGAGCCTCATTCGCAACTACCACAAAAGACTTCAAGCTGTCATTGATGTTAAAGGTGGAAATACACGGTATTAGGAACTGGAGTATGTAAACTTTTTATCAGGGTCATTTGGGTAGTTTCTGTTGTCATTATGATTTTAAAAAGAGTAAACACAGTTGTTTGACAATAAATGGCTTCACCCAACCACTAACTTGAGTGAAAGAAAGGTTTCTGTGTTATCATTCATATTCTCTTAATAATGGCCAGAAAAATCACAAATTCTGCCAGGACATGTAAACTTATGAACACAACTGTATCAGTCACACAAAGAGCTTGACTTCGGATGTATTATTTGGGTAGTGGTAAAAATTCAGCAGACAATAAAGGAGATAAATCCCCGGCTTCCATTGTTACTAAACCTTTGCCCCCTGAGAATAAACAGCAGCATGAATAGCACAAGACGGTTTACAAGCGTATGACACAGGCTTAGCTCACAAGCTAAGCCAGCCAGAGAAATTACTTTGAGACTTCCACTTTCTTCCCTCCCATCTCGTTGTGTACCCTTGTTGTTGGGGGCAACTGCTGGCTGAGCATTCACACAGCTCACATGTTAAGTCATTCAGTGTGTAGAGCAACAGGACAAACACCAGATGTAACTAGATACACAGTAACTAAAGCCCCAAGACCATTTGCGTCACACCTGAGGCGTACAGCTGCTGATGGGCCTAATCTCGTTGCTAAGTGGTGCCATTGAGACCAGCAGCTTGTAGTTTTTGTTGAGAACGCGGCTGCAGGTTGCCTGGTCTAAACCCAGCAGGCTCTCACAGCGCAGCATGTCCAAGGGGAAACCTAGAGGCAGTAGGAACAGACAAGGATGGTCAGAGCGGCAATGAAAAAGAAACAGAGCAGAGCTCAGAGCAGAAGATATGAAAACAATATAAAACGGATGTGCCAGTCAGAAGACTTTACGGATCTTGACAGACTACAAACTAAATCAGTATAATCTCTGAATTATTACTACGTGTTATTTAGTCAGCACACATTTGCTGACATTCAGCCGAATCAAACAGCATCTGGTGGAACATGTGCTTTGTCAGACGTTTATTGAGATGTGTTATTGAATGTCTTCTTCTAGTGATTTGCTTCATAGCTTTAGTTTACCCGATGTATTTTTACACCCAATGTGAGAACTATTCTTAAAAAGGCATGTGTCATAAAACTGCATTGCCATAAGCAGCTGATAAGAATAAAGTATGAAAAATATTATATTATATATTTAAACATCCTCATGGGACTAACCTATGTTTGGGATATCTGGGCCCTGGTCCTGAGTGAGTTCTTTGTTGTAGCGCAGAAAGAGAATAGTGTTTTTCAACAAGGTGAAAAGACATGACCCGAGCGAGATTCAAATGGGCCTCTCCTTCTGCAGTAGATTCCACCTGGATAAGAAAAATGTAGATTAATTGAAACTCTATGCTTATGCTATATCTTGTTACAACATCCTTTTTAATGTTTGCACTATAACAACTTTTTTGTTTTAGTTTACCTTCTCCAACTCAGCCAAGAAGCTGTCCAGAGTCTCATCAGACAGTTTTCCAACCTCAAACATGGTCACTGCATGACTTTTCAAGTTCTGAGGAAAACAACAAAAAGTGCATTGTCTTTTTACCATGAACACAACACCACGATGCATTTCTGTGCAGTTCTGCTTATGTTTAAACACAGCCACTGACCGGAGACAGGTTGCCCATCATGAGAAAGGCCGTAAGGGTGGAGTCAAAGAGGAAAGCGATCCTCTTGGTTGGTGCAGCTGGGATACTTAGACTACTAACGCTGCCGTGTCTGCTGCAGATGTCAAGAAATAACAAAAACATTGTGAGGACTGGTTTAGTAGACAATAGTGCCAGCTCTCATCATCAAAAATGAGAGCTAAAAGTGTGACTGTGTTCAGACACCTATTAATGTGAGGATGGTACTGATGAATGTTTCTTTGGGTATAATTATCAGTTTCCAAAAATTATTATGCACCCAGAATATGCATTGTGTGAATAAATTAGGATGTGTTTGCATGACTTTGTATGCGTGTTGCCAGCTAAGCAGCCAGACCTTGGTCTTCCAGACTGGTGGTGTCTGTGTCGGTGGCTGATGAGCCCCCCTCCATCACGGGACTGCCCTGCTCCCAGGACAGCAACATCCTCTGGGGGTCCATGGTACTCCTAACAAAAGAGTGCACTGACTGATCAGATAACTCACATGGTAAATGTCATCCACAAAGTGAACTCTTTAAAAGACAGTAGACAGATTAGTCCTACTTTAGCCTGTTGACAGAGGGGGCGTTCTTCCAGGTCGGGTGGAGTTGGTCAGAGCTGAACACCGGTCCCTTCTTAACAGCAAAGCCAAGGCGACAATACATGGACACTGCATTCTGAAAATAAAACATTTTACATCTTAACTGTCAAATGTAATGGTGTTTTAAGTTTACTGAAGCTAAGATTAACACAGTTGGTGTTGATATTTTTTACATAGCTCTATGGCAACTGAAGTAGAAAATGAGTCACTTTTACTTCTGTAACTAATCAACTAATTTTAATTTATTTATATTCACATTTTACTTTAGAGTTGCCAATTAACCTACACATGCATGTCTTTGGACGGTGGGAGGAAGCCGGAGTACCCGGAGAGAACCCACGGTAACACGTGGAGGACATGCAGACTCCTCACAGAAAGACCGAATTGTGTGCAAACAATTCAAAAGCCATGGCATCATTGACAGGTATTCAGAGATGTTTGCATCTTAAGACAACTCTCAATATTGTTACTAAAAATAAAGTAGAACAGTTAGACAATTACATTCATCGACCTCGCTAGACTATACGACTTGCACGACAGTGCTCACACAAACGGTGACCTCATGCATATCATGAATGCTGGGTCTTGTTTGTTTTCTGAGAATCTACTGCACCTACTGGTAACTTGTTTGCCACTTAGCAATAAAGAATATAATAAAATCCTGGATTATTCTGGTTAGTCACATTGTACTGCTATTATTTTGAACAATACATCATAATGGGAACCACAAAAGCTTCTCAAACATCTGAATTGTCTCTGTGGTTAAAGAGTAGAACCAGCAAAACCTGTACGACCACTGCCTTTGGTCACTTCCCCAAAGTGTTGCTTAGTGGAGGCAGGAATGAGAGACAAGAGAGTTCATCTCTGAAAACTGAGAGGGAATTTAGCACGGTCTCTCACTGAGTGAATAGGAGAGTGGGGAAAAATGGGTCAGAGACACAAGCACCAATTCAACGCTCAGTGCTCTAGAGCATGATTAATCCGATATGAGTGGTACACAATCTAACTCACTAATAGGTGTTGTTTAAGAGTCTACAAAGCCTAACTATACATTTGGGATCACAAATGCCACAACACTGCTATAATAAAACATTACATTTTGGCTACTAATTGCCAGTGCCTTAGTTGAATAACTGCATATCTTTGGATAATGATCCTGTTTAAATGACAAATTCTAAAAATAACTGTTCTCTGTCCTTATTTCTATGCAGTATATGAGTGCTTTCAAAGCACAAAGGCAAAAAAAAACATTTTTTTATCTCTCTGGAAACCCACTGGTGCCACAGAAAATTACCTCTGTTTTGTCAATGACAATTTTTATATCAAAATCCAAAATATTTCAGTGTTCTGAATGCAACAGTCACAATCACAAGAGCCTAGCTATTTGATGCAAGTGAAGACCCACCTTCACTAAGTCCAAGTCTATCTCCAACACATTCGCCAGCTGAGAGGTGGACAAGAAACAGTTAAAAGAGCGGACTCACTTTGAAATGCAAATAAATATATTCATATATATCAAAAATGTAAACTATTTCTAAAGTGTACCTCAGCAACATTTGTCTGCTCATCGATAGAGACAAAGATTTTGTATAGGAGAGTTTCAAAGTAATCACCCTGGACGCGGTTCATAACAAAGCCTTCCAGTGGCGGCACTGAAAAACAGACAACAACTGTGCAAACACATCTACACTAATATTTGTAAAGGTTCTTTCTGGGGGCATCAGGGGTGTCTGCATAGCCCCAATAAATAATAATAGCCTGTTCCTTAATGAACAAATTAATGAAAAAATATTGTTTAACCAACTGATTGGTTATGCTGTGTAGATTAAACACACAAATGCATTAATGTACTTAAGTACCTGAAATGCAGCTGTCATCAGATATGGGCACATCCAAGTAGATGAAGCCCCGATTGTACAAACCTAAAATAAAAAATAAAAAACATTAAAACAGCTGAATGTTAACATACAATAACTGTACAAGTAAATAGTTTTTGTGTTGTATACTAGACATATAAAAAGTTACATAGTACGGAAATGTAAATAATGTTAAACAAGTAATTATAGTCAGTCAATATAGAATACAATACAAACTTACTTAGCACTACATTGTACTCCATTGATCCAGCGAGCTGAGGACCTGAATCTATCATCTTATCAATAGACTTTTTCTCAGCTGTAGAACAGACCTGGAATTGCACATATTACATGGCATCAGACTCAAAAGTGCTGTTTGTAATTCAGTCAATTTATATTATTATTCATTTTTTCATTCATTTCTTTTTCTTCCACTTATTTGCTAGATCCCACTAGCCAAACAAGGTCCTAAGGCCAAACAAAAGATCACACCATGTGTGGTGTAGATTATTGTTTTCTACATACAATGGACAGAAATATGACCCTGTAGCCATGTATTAATTTACAACTGAAAGGTTCATGACCTGGATATAAATCCAACACAAAGTTACTTATCTCACCCTGATATCATCCTCAGTGATGTAGCCTGTTTGTGCGACCCACCACGGCTCTACAGAGATTTCCACAGGCTTAGTGGGGAGTAAATCCCGAGCCGATTTTCTGCGGAAAAATTTCTGACAAAAAGGTTTTCAGATTGAGTGAGCAAGAGACTGTAAAATTATACAATTATTCATGTTTAAATATGACTTACTTTAGAGGACCTGCATTGATTCATTAGGTCAATGTACTGATTTCTCCCAATGCCAAGAAGCCTCAGACCTGTGGAATCATGGGAAAATAGGTGAGTGACAATGCACCACAGCATATAGTTCTGGCTGTAGTAAAATTATTCAACGTCACAGTGGAGATTGGAGAATGACTCATGTTGAACTGAGGAGCATTAAAGGAGTAAACAGTAACTCATTCACAACCCAAAATCTTTCCATCAAACAAAGTATCAGAAATAGCTACACATATATGAATGCATGCATGTACAGTCAGGTCCATAAATATTGGGACATCGACACAATTCTAATCATTTTGGTTCTATACACCACCACAATGGATTTGAAATGAAACGATCAAGATTTGCTTTAACTGCAGACTTTTAGTTTTAATTTGAGGGTATTTACATCCAAATCAGGTGAACGGTGTAGGAATTACAACCGTTTGTATATGTGCCATATATGTGTACATATATATGTGTATATATGTGTATGTATGTACATATATGTGTGTGTATGTATGTATGTATATGAATGTATGTATGATGTGTATATAAAAAACAAGGCACAATCAGTACAAAAACTAATGACAGTTCTTATCCACAAGTCCAAATAGTTTAGTGCATTCCACTAATGTAGGATTTATATCATAGTCTGTGTTGAAACAAGTCTGTGTTCATTGGGCAGAAAGGCAACAGAATCCAATATTGGCTGCAAAAAGTAAGCAGGAACAATAAGGTCCCAGGCTCCTGAAGCAGCACAATCCAACATCCTGCTGTTTCAGCGAGAGACACAAACATCCACCCACACGAACCTCTCTCTCACATACAGTCACCTCGTCTCCATCTACCCTCCACATTCACACAGCTCCTCCAGAGAGGAGAGAGGTCCCTCTGAACTGCTTGATGGCCCACTGGCAGCCTTCTGTCGACACAGCGGGTCCTGTGCGGCCAGGACTCAGCCTTTGGCACTGGTCCAAGAGCGACTGTGCCTCTAACTATAGAAAGTCAAACAATAACTGTACACTAAAGATTTTTGAGCATCTTATAAAACAAGATTTTGAAGAGGATTTTTAAACTACTTAAAAAGTAATTTAAGTCTCTAAGTATCTAAGTAAAAAAAAAGTTAAGTTTTTATACAAATCAATATTTTATTTTATATATATATATATAAATATATATATAAATAAATAAATTATATATATATATATATATATATATATATAAATATATATATATATATATATATATATATATATTATTTTATAATGAGAAATGTATCTTATAAAGTATAATGCATGAGCATAAATCAAAATACAATTATCTTAACTGCCCAAACACAAATATTTAATTTTTATGTTATTAATCTGCTCACAATGACCACGCAATGTTTACAGAGGTTTCTGATAACTCTGTCAATAACATCATGATGAACTCTGACAGACCTTTCAAAACAAAATTGTGAGGTGAAGGAAAGGTGAAAGTTTCAAAACAGAGAAAAAGGATAAAAGAAAAGAGGAAATTGTATAGTAAAAAGAGCAGAAACTGAAACTCACAGTCAGCAGCAGTAAAGTTGGGCAAGGAGTCATAGCTCTTCTCACTGTTCATAATATCCTGGGGTAAAAACAGGAAGAAGAAACATTAAAAAAACCATTAAAAGTCCACAGTCTGCAATTCATGACAGGATTAGCAGATCTGTGATGCCACTTCAACCCCACCCTTTTCACAAGTGTTTAAGGAGGATTATGAGAATATGACATAGACTTCAGTGACTATTCAGTGTCCGCAATGAAAGCTCTGTCAAGTTTTGTTTCAGAAGTAAAATGGTTCATCTTAATATTTGTGACTTATAAGGGCAAACACTGGAAGAATCACACAGGTCAAGTCTCAAACAGACTGATGTTCGACAGGAGCCAGTCTCAAACAACACAGTGTCATCAGTGAGAGTGAAAAACAGTAAAGAAGAAGAAGCTGGACTGGTTGCACTTTCATGGAGGCATTTCATGGGAGTGTTTGTCCTGGGATGTGAGTCACTATTGAGTTGTACAAGCAGCTTAACTCTTAGTGATCATGTGCTGGCAATCGTTGAGATACTTATTGTCTGACTCCAATTCCCTCTCAATGAAGAATACATTTGGGTGAAAATACCAAAAGTTTTTAAGCATTACTCAGACTGGTAAATAACAAAGTAACAGCCTTGTGGGAATATAAGAAGGAGGTGGTGGGGATTATTTTGTTTTATAGCATATGTTGTGTTTTCTTATGTTTGCACAGTTGCTTACCTCCATAATTCCTATGTAATATGAGAACGGAGTAACTCGCAGCCCTTTGACCATGATGTCAGACAGGTGGTAAGGGTAGAGGATCAGGTGATCTCGGCTGTACTTAAGGAGCTCCTCGTAATACTTCCGCTCATCTTTCCTCACATGGCGCACTGCTCGTAATAAATGCACACAAAGCAGCCAGTGAGTGGGTGCAGAAGCACTTTAATTACAGCTCAGTAAAGTTAAAGAAGCTCTATTGATACACACATGGTCAAATGGGAAATAATACAATTGATTAAAAATATACATTATTACATAGCTATTTAAAGACCATACAAATGATTTACTTAAAATACACATACTGCCAGCAGAAAGTAAACAATGCTTGAAAATACCACATAATAATATTGCTTAAAAAATTAAATTATGAGTTTGACAATGTTTATCCAAATGAATAATAGTCTTAAAAGTAATGAGAATGTGTTTCTATTTTTTGTACTTTACATCTAAGTATAAGCTGCATGTTTTAGAGTAAACTCACCTAAGTTATTGCGGAATCGCAGCTGGTTGCGGATACTGTATAATAAAACCTGCTTCTCATATTCACGCTGTGAGTTTCCCAAACTCTGTGGAAAAAGGTGAAGAACACAAGTGGGTTACATGTTAATAAAGAACAATTTCTATTCTACAAAACTATCAATTTGAAGGAAATGTTTCTCTAATTGCCCTGGACACAAACTAGTCTGTGTAGAAGTTTGCCATTGAGCGCATTTGAACTTTTGAACTTTTACCAGTAGATCACAAATTTAAACAAATAAACAACAGTAAAAAAAGTTTTAGCCTCTTTAGCTGACAAAAGATTGTACAGAAGAAGGCACATTCTATTGTTGTGGACACAAATTATTATATTATTATTATTATACAGAGAATATGCAATTTATGGAAAGACATTGTGCTTTTAATGGACAGGGTTGGCCAAGGTTTTTGATTGGCCAGATTCTCATATTCAGTCAAATGCAAGCCAATCCCAGACAGATGAGTTGTTTCAAATGCATTTACTAAACAGTTCTGTTCATTTCACAACATTGACAGATAATAACAATGTGGTTTTATAATAGGGTGTATGTTTTAGAATGTATATATTGTATTTATGGTTAGGTGCTAAAACATAGTATACATTAGGACATATAGCCTCCACTAAATAACAATGACACACGTTACAGCAATAGTAGCAGAACGGTTATCAAGAAGGAGGGTTGATGACTATACCGTTGACAATAAATCCTGAATATTTAAGTCAAAAACGTATTGCCTCCAGCTGTTTAATTGCAATATGTCCAGGTAACATCCAGGATCTGGAAGAATATGGCGCCACCTCTTAAACCATCTGTCATGTGATGCCAATGTAGTTAATGCAGAGGCAGCGCAATCTGAATGGCTGTAATGTAATGATGGTCAGCTATGGCTGGTTGAATGGAGAAAACCTGCAGAGGAGGAACACTGACAAATGCCTATGAGACATACAGCACCGCGGTGACATTGACAGCTTCACTCCCCGGAAACAGCACCGTCCCATTCTCCCTTTGATAATGAAAACACCGATACCTGTTTGACATTAGCAGGGAGCTTGGTCCACGGATAGTTCTGCCTGATGTGAAATTCCACGTCCGTATTCATTGCTAGCAACACGCAGCTAACAGCAGCTCCCCGGAGACGACAAAAAAGGGTCCTCGGGAGAGTCCACGATGACCTTATTCCCCCGTTACCTACCTACCAAATTAAGCAGCCCCTTATTTCATGAAATGTTTTGGGCCGAGAATTTTTTCCCTTACAATAAAGGTCTACTTCCTTGTTGTATTTTCGAAAGAGTCGTTCGTCACGCTCGTGGGTATATTCGTCACTTCCGGTCGAGGCGTGACCATTGTAATGAATGGAGAAAGCAAAGGTACAAGGGTTAAGGGTTAACTTGTGTATTAAACATTTTAATCATAGCGTTATTTTTACTAATACAATGTTTGGACTCAAGTATTTCTTTTCCAATGCTTTTTTGTTTTTGTAAGAATGATTCAAAAAGTATGTCACTTGCATTTTTTCTTGAATTTTTTATTTATACCAGTATTTGCAAAGAGTTGTCTAGTGACCACCACTGCTAACAAAGCTGCTCAGATAATATCTCACTTGCTGTCATCTTACTTTCTTGCAGCTATGTCATTCAATCCAGCCACATTTCCTGTCATGTGCCACTAAACAAACATACAATCATTCATTTGGCTGCCTTAGTTAGAGTGTGAGATATGAGTGTCAGGGGACGAAGATGAGACACAAGGAATGTACACAGGCCTGTAACTTCGGAGTAGAGAGAAGTAAAAGAAATAAAATCACAAAAAAAGCGCTGCATTAATCAAAATAGAACATTAGCATACATATATTCATTCATTTATCATGTTCAAGAATGTGGTAAATTAATGATTAAAATTTGATACTGCCAAAGATTTAACCGAAGGGCCATGACACCAAAAACAGGTAAGTATTATTGACATCCAGTTGTGTGTAATGTAGACTAACTCTTATAGTGGCGTTACGAGATCAAGTCTACCCATCAGCAGTGCTCTAAATTTACCTCCATCCTGAGTTACACATGATGGAGGAGGGCGTAAACAAGGGTTAGCCACCCTGGGGCACTTTGATTAAAGCCAACCTTTGGTGGGCTTTGTGGCTGAGTCAGGACCCTTCTGATGCATCTTTTGTAAATACTCTCTGTATTGCAACTGGACTCTGGCCGAGCTGTTAAGCTGGCAACTGGGTACCAAACAGCTTTGTGTCACATGAGAGGGCCTGGCCTGGAGTTGCAAAGGCCTGGGATACTATTCTTAGCTTCTTGAGGAATGTACACAGCAGCCTCATGGCAAGCCCTGCTGCCCTAACTGTGTGGGTTTCTCTGTGTCATGCTTCTATTCTCTCACTGAGTTCACAGGACTGTCGCTCTATGGACTAAATCTGTCTTTTTATTCATTTATTTTTATTTATTTGAATTAGTTATTTTTTTCTCATCTGATTGATATTGTTTATCTACTGAGGCCAAAAGGTAAGGATTTTTGTTTGTTACAGTGAGCAGATGAACAGATTCAATACAAAAGTTATCTTCTAAGTTTGGCGCTTCTGTATGCTTTTTGGCTCACGTTACTTAGTCATTTTTATTAGTATTATACAAAGATTATTAGAATCTCTGTAAAGGCTATTGACTAAAATAAAATTGTTTCAAATACTAGTTATAAATTAATATATCACCTTTTACTAATCAGAGATTGTGAAATGTCACTTGTAGTCATTGGTAATCATTTAGTAACGCACAATAATGATTAGTGGTCCAAATATATCTGCTGCTCACTGCTCACCCTAGGCCCCATAAGTGGGAGTAAATCAGTAGCTGCCATATGGGCTTATTAAAAGAATTACTGTTGCTAATGTGAGGGACTTCTTCCGCGAATGTGTCCCCTGTGAGGACTAGTAAAGAGTGTCTAAAAGAATCTTTCAAGTTCATATTCAGAAATATGTATCTGTTTACCAGAACATTAGAGGTAGAGGTGAGGATGCCAGTGCAACGTCACTTAAAAACTTTATAACATAGCAAGTTTATTTTTTTATTTGTATTAATCTTTACAATAATATGTCTTGATTTAGTTCTTACACATTTAGGAGGAGTAACAAGTTCTCCTTAATGTTGTCCTTCTTTATTCCCCAGAATGGCCTGTCAACCAAGGGATGTTTTCACTTTCAAGGACTCGGAGCTGCCTGTACACCTGCTGGCCCAGCTGAACAGCCTGAGGCAGGATTGTGTCCTGACTGACGTCCTTCTCTGCACTGAACAGCAGGAGTTTCCCTGCCATCGGAGCGTCCTGGTGTCCAGCAGTCCATACTTCCGTGCAATGTTCTGCAGTAACTTCATGGAGAGCAGCCAGACTCGTGTCAACCTAAAGGGAATTTCCTCTAATGTCCTCTGTGGCATTGTGGATTATGTATACACAGGTTGTATTACTATCACTATGGAGAATGTGCTTCCTCTGATGCAAGCTGCATCAATGCTGCACTATGCAGGGATGTTTGAGGCATGCTCCCTGTTCCTTCAGGAGCAGCTGAGTCCAGAAAACTGCCTGAGCATGATAAGACTGTCTGAGATTCTTCACTGTGACAGTTTGAAAGAGAGAGCAAAGGAGATGGCTGTGAGATGTTTCTCTGATGTTGCTGCCACTGAAGACTTCTGCGAGCTGTCTCTTCCAGAGCTCATGTCTTACTTAGAAGATGACCGGCTTTGTGCTGAGGAGGAACAAGTATTTGAGACTCTTCTGGCATGGATACATCATGAGCCCTTCTCACGCCGTGGTGCTATTCACGACCTCTTCAAAAAAGTCCGTCTGCGCTACATCCATCCAACGTACCTCTTCCAGTTTGTCGCCAATGACCCTCTGGTGCAGTCATCTACTCTCTGTACTGAGATAATTGAGTCAGTGCGGCGCCTCATGCTCTCGGTCAGCAGTAAGTGTAGTCGTGAGCTCAAACCACTTTGGACCACGCCAAGACGCTACACCTGCAGAGAAACTCTTGTGGTTGTGGGAGGAAGAAAAAACAATGAACAGACATCTCGGGAAGCCTTACTGTATGATGAGAGGACTCACCGCTGGCAGTGGTTGGCCAAACTTCCTTTGCGGCTCTACAAAGCAGCTTATGTATGCATTCATAGCATCCTGTATGTTCTCGGTGGGCTCAACCTCTGCATGGCTTCGGGTGACAGTTCAGTTAGTGCCACAGTTTATACTCTCTCACTTAAGACCAACCAGTGGCGAACTGCCGAGCCCATGTTGCAGCCTCGATATGCCCACCAAAGTGTATCCTATCTGCACTTTATCTTTGTGTTAGGAGGTATTAGTGTGGACAAGAGAATCACCCCATCAGTCGAGAGATACAACAGTATGTTTAACCAGTGGGAGGCCATGGCGCGATGCCTAGCGCTGTCCTTCACCCAGCTGTTGCAGCAAGCGACCAGAAGATCTATGTGTTTGGAGGAGAGGATGCCATGCAGAATCCAGTCAGACTGATTCAGGTAATGATGGTCTTAATAGGAATAATCTACAGACGCCACAAGCATTGTTTTGTTAAGAACAGAACACTCACACAGCAGCTCATATGTTAAGTGTAGCTGTACTGTTGCATTTTCTGCTGCTGTGAAGAGGCACCATAGCACATAGTGAAGCATAAATGGTGCATCCATTGGTGTGTAGTGGAAACAAGTACATAGCTTTTATAAGATGTAATTGATGTCTAATAACAAATGCAGAACAGAAAATAAATTAGATTTGTGCAAAAGATTTCTTTGGCCACTCAAATAATAAACTTGAAGTTAATGGAATCTGTGTCAGTCAGGTCCATAAATATTGGGACATCGAGACAATTCTAATTATTTTGGCTCTATACACCACCACAATGGATTTGAACTGAAACGAACAAGATGTGCTTTAATACTTGGTTGCAAATCCTTTGCAGCTAATTACAGCCTGAATTCTGGAACGCATAGACATCACCAGACAGAAAATGTACTCTGAACCTTTAATCTGCTCCTTGTAAATGGGATAATGAGGGAATAACACACACCTGGCCATGGAACAGCGAGCAGCTAATTGTCCCATTACTTTTGGTCCCTTAAAAAAAGAAGATTAGAATTGTGTCGATGTCCCAATATTTATGGACCTGACTGTAAATATGTAACTACTATCTTATTGAACTATTGAACAGGTGTATCACATCTCTCGTAACATGTGGTCCAGACTGGAGACAAGGACTGTGAAAAATGTTTGCGCTCCTGCTGCTGTCATAGAAGACAAGATCTACATTGTAGGAGGTAAGTTGAAAAAGAAAAAGTCTTCTTTCTGTCATAAGGTAATCCTCACAGGCCTTTAACTATCTAGGCTACACTCGGCGTATGATAGCTTACGACACCAAGGCCAACAAGTTCATCAAATGTGAGAATCTGAAGGAGCGCAGGATGCACCACAGTGCAACAGTGATCAACAACAAGCTTTACATCACTGGAGGTCGTATTCTAAATGGTCATGACATTATTGAGGACTCGGACTGCTTTGAGTGTTATGACCCTAAGACAGACGTGTGGACTTCGAAGGGATCTTTACCTTACAAGTTGTTCGACCATGGCTCATTGCCTCTAGTGTGTGTTTCCAACAGACCCAACCCACCGTGATTGTCCATACGGTATGTTCTCTGATTTCTCCGTGCCATGATTTATTGTTATTCTGACTGCACAAATGGGAAACCATTTTGAGACTACACTGCATTCCCTCACGCAGCTTGGCTTCTGCAAATGCTTAGCGGTATGTTAGGCCAGACCATTTGCATCAAAGAGGCAACTGTACTGGGGACCCTTAAGGAAATTAGATATTTGTGTAACAAATGCTTATGTAAGCTTCAGTGTTGTTGTAATTCAAACAAAAACATTTAATATTACCAGGACTTAAACACATTGTCAGCTATAAAAGGGCATGCTAGAACATTCTGGATGTGAAAGCTTTTGCACTTTGCACAAAGTACATTCCTCTTTGACCCACATTCATTTTTTTATCAATATGTTAAAAATGATTAATGACGAGAGCCAATGAGACAGAACATTAACATGCTCCAGTATAGTATAGTTTCTTGTGAACAAAAATAAACCATAAATTATACCACCTGGGCAATTATTATACTTAAGTTTTAGCGCATTATCTCTTGACTGTAGACAGCCAGTACATGTTGATATTTGAATACATGTGACATTTATGTCTTTAAGGGATCTAGGAGGGAGGCAGTGACCTTGTACCACTGGCAAAAAAATTGAAACTCCATGTGACTTACTTAATGTAATCAGAACCTGAAGATGCGGATGTAAACTTTTATCATGAAAAAACATAATGTGTACAAATGCTGTGGCCTCTCTTACAAATACAATTACACTTTCTTTCATCTGCTTCATGGAAACCCTCCTGACCTCCATTTATTTAGTTTCTGTAGTCTTCAGACTGTAGTAACTGCTGCCTTGCCAATACTATTATGACCCTATCATGAGTTATGCATCAATGTGAGGACTTGTAATTATGATGCCATTACTGATTCTGCACAGTACGCAATGTGTTGCTGTAGTGTTCTGAGAATTTGTCTTATTATCTTGTGTGTCACACAGTCGTTCTGTTTACATTTTGGATATAAACCGTGTGTGTCCGTGTGTGTTATTGTTTATCTAGCTGTTATCTTAGACACAGGTGTGCTGGACTGACTATTCATTATTTTTCCCATACGAGAGCATGTCCTGTTCAGTCAATGGAGTGCTGTCAACACAGACTCTGAAAAATGTTAACAGCTATCAGGTGACCCATTTGCCATACATGCATCACTAACTGCACATCCACCAAACACACATTTATTTTTAGAGCTATCCTTTCCTTACACACAACACATATGTTTATGTCCAAGTATGACACACATTCTAGCATTACAGGTTTTCATACCAATGCCATTCTGTGTCTGGCCACATATCCAGTTTCTAGCTCTTTGCTGTTAGAATGGTATGGTCTACTTACATACAGTCACTTAGAGGAACAGATTCCATTTCACTTTAACATGTTAATCCTGACCATTAATAGAAAAACACTAACTACCTTGAGACTAGGAATGTAACTGTGAATATAGGTATTGACCTCTTGTTTTGTTGAGGCAGCGTTGCTAAATTACAGCTGATTGAGACTTGTTTATGTGCTTGTGTTTGCTTGTTGCCTTTCCATAGAAACAAGTGTGTGAGGGTCACCGTTTGAAAGGCTGCATGGTTATTTTCAGTGTGTGTAACTAACCCATCTGGAAATCACCAGGGGCATGGCCACCCCATTCTCAGTATGCACTACGCACTGACTATAAAAAGTATAGAGGTCAGGGAAAAATCTGTGTGTTTGTGAAGCCTTAAAAATGGTTAACATTGTATTACACTTTTCCCAATAAATTTGTATAATTTGTAGTCCCACTGCCAACTTAAAATTACCGTAATATACAACATTCACCACTAGATGTCCTCAGACCACAGGAATGAGGGGCTGTATGGTGCATAGTTCACAGCTTTCAGCGTGTGTCTATCACCCTCTGCTGCCCAACAGTGCACACAACTGAATCCAATGTAAAATCATGTAGATTTTATTAACAGTTCTTTGATGAAAACAGAAGATTGCATGCACACATTCCTTGAATAAAAGCTGGTTAGATTTATTTTTGGACATAATGACAGAAATAAAATGTCCTGAATAAATGTATTTTCTTCCTTCTGGTGTCATTTGCAGTTTTCCTTTAATGACATGACTCTGGGAAATGGCACAAAGAATATTTATAGAATTTTTTGATCAAAGTTCCTTTAACACTGTTAAATTAAACTATATAAATTAAATCTTTATATTAACAGTAATGTAAATAAGATATAACTAATAATATAAATTAATTAAGACAAACTTCATAGGCTCAACCGTGATAAAATTACAAAATTATAATTCTACTCAAAGTTGCTTTAAACTTAAATATAGCATGTACACATCTGACACTTTTCACTGTGTCTGTGCTTCTCTTGAAACATAAAGGCATAATTTCATAACTTATATCCCCTATTTTATAACACATATGTACAACAGTGTTAATTACAAAGGCATTCAATAAAACATTTCATTTTGGCACCAGGCACAGAATAATTTACATAATTGCTAAACCGCCAGCCCAGGCTGAAATAACAATCTGGTCACTGCTTACTTTCTCATCCCAACGAGAAAATGAGAAAATAGCATTTGTGAGACTTCTAACTTTGATGGTCATTAATCAAGTAACATTTGGTATAATAGTTGCTGGAAGAGAAAGTGGAGTGGCAGACCTGACGAGAGGATCTATACAGTGCATTTCTGTCAAAAGACAATCACTTGTATTTCCTGAGTGCTACAAGTAAACAGCAACTGGAAAACATATTTATAGCTAAGATTAGGGGATGCGCTTTTACACTATCTACACACTCGATGCAAAAATTGGCTTTCGATACCACTTCAGATACATTCTCCTGATCACTGTCACTGAAAGTAACATGGCTCTTCTTAGTAATCTGGCAGCTAATGCCAAGTCATGGCCACTCCTTTTCATCATGACCATTCTTTCTTATAGCGTGCCAACATTTCCTGAGAGTGAAAGGGTAAGGTGCAATAACCTTTTACCTTTTATCTCTGAAGTGGGATTAACTGGCTTCATGCTCCTATGCTCCTCCTCCTACAAATTTACACAAAGTGTGTCTCACTCAGGGATTCTCATGAAGAATAGTGCACATTTGCTTCCTGCTTTCTAGACCTCTTTAATGGCTCGCTCCAGCGGCCTGAAGTTGACAGACGAAGATGAAGACATATAGAAGGACTGGGTTTTGCGTTTGAGGCGGGCGTGCTTGGTTGCAACATTCAGGCTGCGTTTGCTGGAGGAGATAATCTCTGTGATAAACTTCTTGCACTCTACACACACATCCATTGTGACCCAGTCCTCCGTGAACTCCTTAGGAAGCTCCAACTCCTCCTGTGACTTGCCGTCTTTGCTGGTGTGCTTGGACAACCTAAAGCAAGACAAAAATAATTACCTATGAGTTGTTACCATATGCATGATAGAAAATAAAATTTATTTCAATAGTGCCCTACTTGTAAACACTTCTACGTAGACTGTGTCGGTTTTGTGCGGACCCAAAAGGTTGTTTTTCTTGCTCAGTGACTGTAGACGATGTGCCTGCCTCTTCTTTAGCCATTGCACTGGGGCCCAGAGAGTAAATGGGCAAAGTTGAATAAGGCTTAGAGGGAAGTCGCATCTAAAATAGAAATTTAGAACAAAAAAAAACATTAAATAGTTAATAAATGAAAGACTTTGACTGTGTTAAGCAAAACGAGACGCGTACCTTTTTACTGCACTGGGAGCACACAGGCCTGAAACACATGATGAATTTTTGTTTAACCGTTATGTTGTGGCTCAGTTAGAAGTTAAGTATAGGACTTTGAATTACCTTTTGCAGAACTGACACGTGTAGGACCAGGTAAAGAGTGAAAACCTCTTTGTCCGACATGAAAAGCAAAGCTGTAGAGAAAAAGAGAAACCATGGCTGCAGTAACAATACATGTATAGCCTTAGATCTAATTCTCCAATATAAAATGTTAATAATCAAACATTTAATAATTGCAAAATAGTAATATAATTATAGATTTTACTTTCAACTCTCTTTTTGTTCAAACAGCATATTCTTGTCATATTTTAGGCTTTGTGAGCAGAACATTGTGGAGGGTGACTACCTTTCCTTTTTTCAGTGCATTGTAGAGTTCTTTGTATTGCTGAAATTTCTCCAGTTCGGCTTTGACCAAAACCTGTCGAATGTGCATGACCTCCTCGACTGTGAGCGCCAGACACTCCACTGGGTAACTGAACTCCTCCTGAAAAAGAAGAGACTCCTTCAAGATAGGAACATATGTCAGATAAACACCCAGAGTGAAGCTGAAGAGACACCATGTAACACCAAGACAACCATTGTACACAGTGTTCCCAAGAACTGAACATGCAGTGAAACTGGTATGGCATGAATAGTTTCCCCAGCACGATGAAAAATGTATTGAATTGACAGAATGACCTAAAAACCTCACTTGTGTCATTTTAGTGGCTGACAAATACCAGTAATCTAAACTATTTTATATTCACTTTATAATTCACTGAGAGTGGAAACCCATCATGGTCAAAGGAGATTTGTGGAAGCTGCATGAAATGTCTTGCATGTGCAGGTTTGCCAAAGATCTCCGGTTTACAAGCGTATGACACAGGCTATGCGCTCAACAAAGCAGTTAGGACCAAGCTCCTCGAAAAGTGAAATGATACATATTTGTTTCACTGTAATGACAGCAACTTACCGTGCCCTGAGCAACACTGGAAGCCTTCATCTGGCCAGCAGAAAAAAGAACAACATATTCAAATACAGGGCTTCTATTACAACATACTAATCACACATCAACTTCATCAGATTTATTATAACAACTCAGGAAACAAGGTGAAAAAGACATGACCCGAGCGAGATTCAAACCCGGGTCTCCCAAGTATTTGACATGCGCTCTACTGACAAAATGTGCTATTTTATTACATAAATGTTTAGTTTGCCTTTAGTGTTAGTTTGTTTAAAATATTACTTTATTTATTATCAAGAACATCAATGCTGTATAAATATACATATATTTCTATCTGACCCTGACTGTGTGGAAAGACTTCAGATTTGGTTCCAAGGGACTGCTGTTTAACATGCAATTGGTAAGAATTATCCAGTTTTATCTCAATGCCCTTCATACAGCGGCCTGTCCTATGGTTTCAATTACATTCGACCTCGCTAGAATCATACGACTTGCACGACAGTGCCTCACACAAACGGTGACCTCATGGCAAACAAATGAGCAGTCACAGGACGAGGGTAAAGTCAACAGACATATTGTACGTCCAGAATTGTTAGGAGACTTATTCGCAGAAATAAGGAGTAAACATTCAAATGCTTCAGTCTGAGCACATTAACATTAAGAATTAGCTGGTATACTTGACATACCAAGGACTTGGAGCTCTGTCTGGACGGAGGTACAAATGGGCAGACACTTCTTGGGGCCTCTTTCTCGATCGAGTGCCTTCTCTGCGGAGAGGCCTGGCGCTTGTCTGGCTGTGGGGTGGCAGAAACTGGCCGAAACTTTGGAGGAGCTAAAAAGATTTTTAAAAATATAAGGACCAGAAAATAAGGACCAGTGGATAAAACAGCTACTGAGATCTTGGAGATTTAATAAATGCATACCCTTCTTTCCAGTGGCAGAGGTGTCCTCCAACATACTGGAGCTGCTCTCTGATGTCTCCTCCTTTAAAAGGTGAAAACACAAATTTACTACAAATAAAACCTACACTGCAGCAATTACAAAGTTTAAACTGCAACCATTAAACCCATCATAAAAAGTGGGAGGATATAAATTGTGAAGATTCTTACATCAGATTCAGAGCTGTCTAGTTCAGCCAGTGTTGGTGCCTTAAGGAGCCTCTTTTTCTGGGAAAGTGGCTGGACTCCACTCGGTGTTTGGGTTCCACTGGAGAGAGACTGGGTACTGCCAGCCATCTTTCTGGGGGCATCAGGGGTGTCTGCATATTCAACCAGATTAATTATTTGAAAGAACAAGGTAAATGTTTCCATAGTGTCTTTCAATATTCCATTATAAGTAGTCTGCTATTCATTTAAGGTAATTGTGCTTTTTATTACAGTTTTTATTTATTTGATGGTGTAAGAATTAGCTTTAAAATGAATTAAATAATGATTGTTGATTAAATGTATTAATTAATATGATACACATATGCTGCTAAAAAAAAAAAAAAAACACAAACCCCAAACATTTGAAATCACCTCTCACTCTCCGTTAACACTTTACCTGAGCTGCGGAACAGATCCTGAGGAGTGCTGATGCTTTTTCCTGCACCTGTGGAGAAAAAAGACAAGTCAGGGCCACATTTAAAAATGGATCCCAAAATTTGACACCCTATGAGTAAATTGGGAGGATGTGACAAAAGGTTACAGTGACATCCAGTAAACAATGTGCATCAATGTAAAGCCCAGGGGAATAGCTGAGGGGGTGGGTGCCAGGGGAACAGGGAGAGACATTGAGGACAGCCGTTACCATAGCTTACTCTCCTACATCTGTTTGGATTTTGCTCATTCTGCGTCCACATTCAAACGGTAATCTGCTACACAACTATTTATCAGAGGTGGGCTTATGTAATCTTTCACTTCCCTTTGTGAGAGCAGATTATGGTGACGAGTGTTACAGACGGGCTGTGATGATTTGTAATCTCACCCTCCCAGCTTTGACTCATCACCTTGCTAACAGACTTCTATTTCCAGGACATTTAAACATATGCAGAAGGCATAAATGTTGTATTAACATTACATTTTAAAAGGGGACATTGCACACAGCCCTAGATACATTTGCACTGTGCTCAACCATCTTGTCTCAACAGGCAGTATGTGACAATAACGTGTCATTCACACAATACAGGAGGTGAAGAGGGGTGTGCTGAAGAAGGAGCAAAGCCTAAGAATAGCCTGGAATGAAATACAAATCAACACTAACTACATAGACATTACCTGATGAGTCAAAACTGTAAGACATGCTAAGAGGTCGCATGACTGACAGATTCACCCATATTTGAAAAAAAGTAGAAGTAGAGTAGAAAATTGGAGAAGAGAAAGGAAAATAAATCAATGCAAAGCCACACAAAGTAGATGTTAGGTATATAACAATGAATGCTTAGTACTTATAAATTTGATCCTTTTTAGCAAACCTGGCCTATCTATTACAGCTCTGGAAAAAATTAAGAGACCACTTCAAAATAATCCATTTCTCTGGTTTTACTATTTATAGGTATGCGTTTGGTCAAAATTAACATTTTTGTTTTATTCTATAAACTATTGACAACATTTTTCCCAAATTCCAAATAAAAAGATTGTAATTTAGAGCATTTATTTGCAAGAGGATAGTGATGACAACAAAAGTGTTTTTTATACTTTTCCTTAAATAAGATTTGGTTCAGGTGATCACCTAATCAGTAGAATGAGGTGTGCCTGTGTTGGGATTCAACAGACATTGGAATAGAATGGCTTCCATACTTGTAGAGATGCTGATTGCCAGCAAAAATTGCAGTGGTCTCTTAATTTTTTCCAGAGCTGTATATACACAGCTTGATTATATAACATGCTGTTCTCCAACAAAGGCATCTTGTGTTTACAGCCCTATTAGTGCTGTAAGTTCTAAACTTAAAAATGTGAAATGGTATTAAATGCTTTAAAACATTAGCCAGTTGTGAACATAATTCTGCATACCGTAGAGATTATCTACCTCATGAACACCTTAGAGACAACACGCATGACAAATAGAACTAAAATGGTTATGTCTCTTGTAAGTTCAAAACAAATAAGTTGTAAGACCAAGAGAACATTTGTCACAAACTCTAAAAGGTATTAGCAAACATAAGAGCAGTCAGAGTGATCTTTCTGTAAACACTATGACAACGCTGACTGAGTGACCAAAATGAAATCAAAGTCAGGCTTAAGACAGTTAAAAATATAGCATGTCAACATAAAATAATATGTATTTCTGTATCTCACCCAGACGATGTCTGCGGATCATGTCTGGTGAGACGGGCCTAAGCTTCCTCTCAGCTTTAATGTCCTCCAGCAGTCGCTCGTGGAGGCTGATGGGACGAGGCGGGTGGGGTTTCAGTTTACGCGCTGAGGCCTATAAGGACATCAAAACCTTACATCACTAAAAGTGTTCAGTCAGCAGCATAGGGTCCAGTGTAATATATTTAGGTAAATGAATATTTAAGCATGAAACTGATTAGATGATTTCTGTAAGCGGTACATCTTGTAAAACATTGTTGTGCAGATGGCAGATTAGTAGATATGATCGGTTTTATACTCACAGGGTTGAGAGGAGGCCGTGATCTGATAAATTCAAGAATAATTTCGTGAGCACTTTTCTTTAACCTTGGTGGGATGTTTCCATTCACCTGGAAGGATGAAATCATCGAAAGTGGTTTAGCATGACAAAAGTACCTTCCTTAAAAAGCTTGAGTGTCAAAAGTCAAAGTCAACAATAATTACCATAACTTTTCGCAGATTGTATCGTTTGAAACGAATGTCGTCCATAAGCATTTCATATGGCGTCAGCTGGTACTCAGTAGGTAATGGATTGTACTGGCGCTCTTGCACTTTCTTTAACTTTACACCAGTTCGTAGATCTCGCATTACCTGAACCCAGAACCGGGCCTGAAGGGTAAAACAGATTCCATGTAAAAAGGTGCATTAGTACATTACAGTTGAGTTTAGTTGTTATTCATACCCAGTCTGCATTTTGTAGCTCATTGAGGTCTTGAACTGGCTCCTCCTGAGTATCACCCTCCATTTTCCGAAGGTTCTAGCGGAAAACAGACAGCAACAATAAAAATGAATAAAGTAGTCTTGTATACCATTGTGTCTGTGACAGTGGTTGAGCTAAAATGAATGTCACTGGCACAGAGCCTCCAGCAGTATTGTTATGTGATCAATAAAAGGTTGTTTAACATGAGCATAGAAAACATTTATCTCATCCTATATTGACTCTGAACCCGACCAACAATCGATAAAACAGCCAAATGACAACTATTACAGACAGATTTTAGATCGTAGATAAAAAAAAGCCTCCATGGAATAAAAGTGATAGCAACCACTACTTTCATTTACAATAACTACTCAATCTTTTAAAGTACTTTTTATACAATATTTGTTTTTATAGCCAAATGCGGGCAATTAATGAAAAATCATTCAAATTAATCTACATTTAGAAATTCTTATTATTATCCTGACCATGACAAATATAACGTAATTCTTATTTTGTGATATGTTATCTTTCTGTGAATAGTTTATTACTGTGACTGACTGATTACTGTATCTCCTTTGACATTTAGCTTCACAGGAAGTGCAGTAGCCCCCTCAGTAAGCTACTTAAATTGCTGCAGTGAGGCTCCACATTGTGCTTCAACATTGTATTACATAAGGCATGACCCCCCCTCTAGCAGCCCTTATTGGTTATGTATAGTGTACATAAAGTACACTATAAAGTACAGCAACACTCACAGGCTGAAAAACCTTTTCATTTGATTTTCCATTCACATTTTCTTTTTTGCCTTTTTAAAATCAGTACTAAATAAATCCTTTTTGTTCCTTAGTCACACAGATGTTCACTGGTCACATCTATTTAGTCCAATCTAGTATTTCAATCTTGTTGTTCGTCTGATGTGAGAAATGGCTTGCCAAATCATGTCAGAAAGTGTTGCCGAACAGTGCAAGAGATGTGGCATTCTCAGCTGGGCTAATAAGGACAAGGACGCAGTCTGAATCCAGAAGGACCATTAGTGTGATGTGGGCAGTGTGTGGTTATTGTCCTCTCTCGCATTTCTTTTCCAAGACTTCAAAGCCTTGGTTCAAACGGGGCCATTTCCATTTCTCAAAAACTAAAGTGGGAAACCCAGAATCTGACTCAAATTCTTTGTTTTTTCTGTAATCAAATTGTTTTCATTTTATTCATTCATTTTCATTCTTTCATTTTCATTTTTATTATGAAGAATGGTTTGATGAGTAACAGTGGGCAGTTTAAGTCAGAATTATTATTGTTTTTAGAGTAAATATAGGAGAAAACTTTCTAAATAAATGAATAATGTAACTTGATGAAGGTTCATAGGGGTTAATTTCAACAGTAACTTGTGGATCCCAGAGCTCCTTACCTCCTTGGCACTCTTGATTTTCTCCAAGAAGGTGCGCAGTTCCCTGGTCTCAGCATAGAGAGCGCGACACACAGCCTGGTAGTGGTTGGGTGCGTCTGAGGGGCTTGGGAGGTGGGAAGAACACAGCTGCAGTAAGGGGGAAAAACACAATTTAGTTATACACTGGCAATAGCCAAGATAAATAGTTAAATAGATAACTGGTCCTAATAAGCGGTCAACAAACAATTGCAATTTTATTTTTGCCTGGTCATCAGCAAGTTACTGTTTTCAAATAAACATTCTTACAAACACAATATAAAAAAGTATACACTATTGAGTCTAAGCTATGGACTGAATCATGAAACTGAGGTGAACCTGTTTGTCCACCATAAGCCTTTTATGGTATGATAATAAACGGCTAACTGCCAAAGGAATGGATGAGCTCAGAAATTACTTCAAACAACATAAGGGAGGAAACCAGATGAATGACATATTTTTCTCATCTTTAAAAAAGGCAGGGCGTGCTATAGGCATGTGAGACGAGGCATTGTCTAGTTCAGCCAGTTCAGATTTCACAGGTAAAATCTTCACTGCTTGAAAATATGCTTTGTCGTATGTTTGTAAAATTTCCAGTCAAGATGATAAGAGTCTAAGATCTGTATCGACAGTGAAACCTGCCCTTTTTTGAGAAGGTGAAAACGTGGACTAAGAATCAAAAATATTTAGTATTGTCCAAATATAGAAGAATAATTATGGTTTTCAATTTGAATTGGTGGATTTAACTAGAGACAATTATATTACTTTGTGTAATATAACAATAGTGATAAGTGATACAACAATATTCTAAAGCCAAAGCTGACTGCTTGGGACTTCCCATTGAGGAAACCCTGTGACCACATTCAGTTTCTCTTCATTTCTGTCTTTATGTGATGCTTTACTTGTGAGTCCTTCTGTCACCTGCAGTCAGGCTCAAGACTCTCTGCACCTTCAGCAACTCAAAAATCTGTGAGAACTGCAGAAGTAAAGCAGGAAGGGGCACTTGTCTAATTCAGCCTGACATACCAACTTATTATAGGAATTAGAGGCCCCCAACCAAACCCTGCATTTGGCTTAAAAAACATCAGTTTCATTTAACTAAAAAGGTACAAGCTGCACCTGAAAGTCTTTTAAAAACTCATTAAACTCTTAAGGCTATGTACAAACCTTTTTTTATTACATTGATTCACTAAAACGTGTATTAACATAATACTGAGTCACTATTTTGTTTAGGATTGATTTGGGAATAGTTCTGCATGTTGTAGCTATATTTGGTTAATCACTAAATTCAACCAGCTACATTTTTATTTTTGTTACATGATGTTTTGAACAGATTCAGGCAGCCTGTGCACTGGCATGTAACTGTCAGTGTTCAGGCCAGTGCTCCTCTTCATATCAGCTGGTCAACTTACCATCATGATGTCTTTGTAGCTTCGAACCCGGGTCACTGTACTGGCCCCAGTCACAGGTAGAGGCTCTTCTTCCTCTTCTTCCTCCTCCTCCTCTTCTGTGGCCTCGTAGCCTTCGTCGGGAGGGTCGCTCTCCGTTTCCTCTGTGTTGGTCAGCATGTCAATGAGACGCTCCAAAGGCGGGCTGAGTTCGCGCTCCTCGTTTTCCTTGAGCCCATAGTCCAGAGCTTTGTAGATCATGACGCCTAGGGAGTCAATAACCTATAGAGCAAAAGAAATAAACATTTTGAAAAACATGGGGTCAGTTTGCACGCACTTGAGTTTAACCCCCTTTTTCTAAGGACAGCAGTCGACATTAGGTTAACTAATGTCGGTGCACAATTTTGGACATTTGTGTTAACCTGGAAGTAATAGCTGAAGGTTTGGTGAGGTTTGTACACAGTGATTAATACAACTGTTCGCCAAATATAAAGTTCATGAATAAAAGGCATGATTTTAATAAAAAAAAAGGTATCAATTACATGCTAGAGTCATAACTATGCTTTCTCTGCGTTTTTCTCTATATTTTAAACACTTAGCGTGTCTCAGCTGCAGCTGCAGTAACAGCTATGTCTGAACCACATATGGGGACTGATCTCATGTTAGTAATGGTTTCAGATGGTATGACTTAATGGGTTCAGTAAATATATTTACCATAAACACAAATAAAACTTCCCTTATCTTCGCTGTAATTAATGGTCAAATTTAAAAGACATTTAAAACACCACATTCCCCCTCTGCCACTCTAATGGCCACTGTGGCACATCCTGCTACAGAAGAACTAGTTATATAACCCTGCCTAACGTCTCTTCGAGTTCAATTCAGATGAAGATCGATGTCCTCAAATCAAGGCCACACTGTTGCTACAAACGACACAGATATTACAATATTGTGAAAAACACAAGAGTAGATTCATGTGGGTGAAGCTATTGTTGTTTTGATGCTTTTGAAATGCACCTGGTTGTGGGAGTGTCACACAACACAACAAACCAAGAAGGGTGTTGCTTGAGTGCAATTGAGTTTATGGAGTCAGAAAGTCATTATAACTTAAAAGCAACACGTGCTTGAGCAATGTGTCATCAATGCGCAGAAACTGTTTTCTAGGGGACTGGGTGTGTAGTAAAGACCAATCTGTTTCAGAGAGAAATGCCTAAATTCATGCTGAGCAAATAGCAAATACGTCTGCCTTATTGTAGATGTTTTACTGTCATCACATATCAAGCATCTCTGTGGGGCAATTGATAATCCTGTTCCCGAGCTAGAACAAATATCCTATTCCTTAGTATTGCGTTATGTAACCTTATAATCCATCTGCAGCAGTGGGTGGAGTCACTGGGTCAGCAACAGGCAGTGCAAAAGGTCTCACGGGCCACAAGGACGTGAGGCCTAACATCCAAACATGTTAAGGTAATCTCAATAACAAAAGCTTAGGGAGACTTCAATATGATTACTCAGTGCTTTGTCCTTTCTTAACCAAGTTCTTGTCTAATTATAGCCAATGTGTATGTCTATGTTTGGTGTAATATTGTGCAATATTTAGTAAGTTTGTTCAGATACAGACACCGGTGCCTGATTTTAAAACCTTCAGTAAGCCCCCATGCCCAACAAACATCCACATCCATACCACTAAAAACTATTTCTGTTATGTTATAGTCACGCCTGCTCAATATAAGTATGAGTCACAGGGAGATACCTGCTGTCAGTGAAGCCCAAGTGAGGCTTCGGAAAAGACTGCTTAGTTTACCAATTAAACATTGCAATCTTATTTAAAGACTCAGTGTGACTCAGAGCAATGCTGTAGAGGAGCAGAGGAAGGAAAGAGCCGGGAACAAGTATGTGGATAGGCAGTGACGACAGCCAGAAAATCAACTAATGGGTTTCAGCCACTGGCTCAAATATCTGGCAAACATTTGTTGTCAGTTACACCTGTGTTTTTGCCGGGTGGAGCAAGATTTCAAGGCTCCACCCGGAGTAAGTTTAGTACAGTACACAGTATAAAATCCCAGGTAACGCCTCTTAAAAAAAAATAAACATGAGATGAGTCATTTGTCAAGTCATGTGTCAAAGGGGAAAAAACTCCTAACTCCACATCCCCATGCATAAGCCTTAAGCCCTGGATGCAAGTAATATTCTTCAATGATAAAAACAAGAACAAGCCTTAGAAAATGAATAAAGTGAATTTAAACCAATCTAATATGGGTCAAGCTGTGCCATTAGTAAAGAAAGGCCCTTTAACAATGAAGTAAATGTGTTTGGTTTGCTCCAAAGTCAAATACATAGTAAGCATTAGGAATTGATTAGCCACTGCTACAAAAGGTTCTTGTGAGACCAGTTTCTCTTCTTAAAAAGTTGAATGCCTGTTGAATTGCAGGAAACATGACATACCCATGTTACATAACACAAAATTGTTTCTCATTAAGAGTTAGCTGACTTATAGAGAGTCAAACTAAAAGTACAATGGGAGAACACAATTGTCCACTCGTATGAGACACAGGACGAACCGTGACTGTGGACGCATCTATGAGTAAACACTTGGACAAAGAATAAGTTCCTTGTTGAAGAGCTCTCACACAGACACTCACAAAAGTCCAGTGTATATGAGCCGTTGTTGTGTCACGCAATGCGAAAAACATTTAACTACTACTCATTTGTCTATAAGCATACATTTTTTGCTAAGACTAAATGACATCATGATGCTTGTCACTGTTGTTAAAGCTAGTCTTTTCAAACTAAAACACACAGGAGTCCCAGTGGGCTCTGAATGTTTTTAAATTATTTATAACCATGAAAGACTTAAAATAAAGTTGACCATACCCTTTATTTCACTGTAGCAAACATCATATACTGCATAAAATAAACCAGATTTCCATTGCTAGACTAGAGATAACACTTTTTGTCTGAGGGCATAGGGTGAGGTGTCAAAGCACACAACCTGAAAACTGCACCATTTGGTGGAACTTCTCAAACATGATCTTGGGCAGTAATGTATGTAGCCATGATGATAAAACCAGAAGCAAAATTATACTGCAAGGAAAAAAGTATTAAAACTGGAGCAATATTGTGGGTGGAATAGTCCTGGTCACAGTGCGTTACCCTAAGGCTCACTGCAGCTGTTTGAGTTCACAAAGCAGTCAGATAAGCCGCCAGCAGCAGTTACTGCAGCAGTACAGCAAAAGCCATCATCACACAGACAGTTACATAATCACGGCTAAATGTGGAGGACTTCCAGAGCAGGATGCAGCGGATGCTTAGTTCCTGTCTGCAGCACTACCATCACTGCTGATCCTCAATCCTTTGAACCTGCGTAAACACCTCTGCAGGTATTCAAAGAAATTCAGACAGCCGAAAGAGGAAACTCTCAGAGGAATGTTTACACCAGAAAGAGGCAAAAATTCTGGTCTTGTCTATAATTAGAACTCGCAGAGTCAGATCGTTCACATTACTCAGGAATATTAAATTTATCATGCTGCTGATTCTGCACAAAAGCGCACTGTAATGTAATATGGTCAGTGGAAATCACCACCCAGTCACAATGGTCTCTATGTCTGAGATAACCAGTTCAGAAAGATCAATGCTGACAGGCATTTGTTGAATCTACAAGAATAGAACAACAAGAAATGTCTGTTTCTTTGTCAATATAAGGCTTTGTTGACATCTGTAGAGTCTCATTTTGTTACGAGAATTGTATATTTTCTGTTATTAGTGATTACTGATTGCTTCAGTCCTGCTCAGGTCATGTCCTTCAGCTGTCGTTCATAACACAGTCGGAACATCATGTCATTCATGGTAATCCAAAACATAAACATAACTAACCACTGTACATTCTGCATCCTGGGAACTTGGGATGGGAGGCATGAAAGATGTACGCCTCCCAACACTGTGCATACAACAAGGTATAAAATCTCATGTATGGTATTTCTTTAAAAGCAATTCACTCTGTGCCATTGTTACTGTGTATGAATTGTTTCAATCTTGCAATTAAATTGAATTGAATGAATTAAACCGGACCATTTATTCCAAATTATACCTGCTGTCTCTGTCATCTCACTCATTTATCCAAACTAGAAATTCTTTAACATATGTAAAGATACCCCACATAAAGTAGGATTGTTTGATCAGCATTATTACTGCAAAACCATTAAAACTGTAAGTCCTTTAAAGGACAGTGCTGACTGTGTGACCATTTCCGTCCAAAATTGAGTTTCAGATGCTTTGGAAAGTGTAGCTGCAGTAATGGGATACTACTAACTAATCACACCTTAATCTGAATTGGAGGACAAACTGGGTTAATCTAGTAGTCTAAACAGTGTGAAGCAGGAAAAGTAGGTTATCTCTTCACAAGTCACTGCTTAGCTCCAAGAGACTCAAGTATAAATGTAGTATGTGAGCTTATAAGTGTTTTTCTAAAGGTTTGTGTAAAGAAATGACAAAGAAAACCTATATATTGTAGCATATCAAATCAAATATTTGTATCACATGACAAAATGCATGATGTAGGAGCCAATTTTCTACGGTATAAACCAGATTTTTCCTTTTTGCCTTTATTTGATAGGACAATAGACAGACAGTGTGAGAAGGAGGGGAATGATATTGGGCAAATGACCCATGCTCTGCCAGGTCAACCACCAAGATGCTCCAGCATAAACCAGCTTTTGACAAAACAGTTTTAAAATGTATTTCTGTTCATGGTCAAACCTACACAAACAGACTGGACACCACAGACAAACTTAATAACCATTATGTAATTAATAACCATTATGTAACAAAGTTATTCCTAGGTTACAACCACAAAGCAAACACTCCTGCTTTATGCCTAATTCAGATGAACATCACTCCAAATGCTGTGTTATGTACAATTCAAACATGGCCAGAGTTAATCCCATCTATGACCAGTCTGGCAGATGATGTGGAGGAAATCTTATTTTCATCTTCGAGAGGCACATAATGAACACGCCTACGATCACATGAGCTCCCAAACAAACATGATGGGCGATGGACCGAGCTGTGTAATCAAGGTTATGAACACATAATGAAGCTTCGAGACACTTCTTGCAGTGTTCTCCCAGCTTGCCTGACCAAACAGCCCCTCTACATGTTCTCCGCTCATGTGCTTTCCTGGGTAATGCCGCTGACCTGCACAATCGCTAAACTATCACCAGACTGCTTTTAGTGCAAAAACATAATGCACCAATGAACAAAAACATTGAAAATGGAAAAACGAGGTTGCTTCTTTTTTACGTTTACTGGGAAGTGAGGCAGGGTTAAGCTCACACACTAACCAAACAATAAAATCTAGTGTTATTTGCACAGTGGATACTCCTACTCAATCACTCAGAGAGCTTCATACAAGTCAATACTGTCAGATGGTATATTCCCGCAATTTTTTAATAAATGTTAAGTGTAAATGCTGGTTTTAAATCTGTATTCAACAGTGTTACAACACAGAGGTCCATCAGCCTTTAGTACTTGTGGGATAATTGCTCACTAGAAGCAGCGAGCAATGTGGAAAAACATATACAGAAATAGTTTTATGTGTTTATAGGCACAACTCAACTGTTGAAGGATGAAGACAAATCAGATTTTCACCCTTGCACCAAGCAGTAGATATTCAAGTACATTCACTTTCACATTGTTCTTGTAAGCTATGTGGCATTTGGTTGCTATTGTTACATACTTATTGATGGGATTTAGACAAATAAATTTAAAAACCGGTCTATATTACATTCATAACCATGAGAAATTGGCATTACTCATTTTAAATTAGAGAGACTTTAGGGAGACTTAGTACATTACCCAAAACAAAACTCACCTCCAATGACGTAGGTGCTGATCTGTATTTATCTGTAATGACAGAACAGAGAAGAGGCATTAGTACTTATACACACACTGCAGTGTTGGTATTGACCTAACCTGTTATTTGACACAATCAAACGCACCCTCCAAATAATTTTTGTGAAATGTTCTGTGAAGGCATGCAAGGCATCTTGGAGCAATTTGAAAAAGAAATCGGACATTAACACGACACTGCTTTATAGCATAAAATATTTAGCATTATGGGTTGGGAGTTGGAAAGCAGCCTAATTGCCCTCAAAGGGAGGATACGTATAATTACCCTGCAGCGATACAGTGAAACTACTGAGTGAAAAAAAAGTTTTTTCCAATGATGTCACTGCCTGAGACAAACAGAGGTGCCAAACCCTGCCTCTGGGGGCTGTGTGTGCCGTAAAATGAGACCCTCTCATTCACCAAAAGGAAATACATCCAAATGTTGACCTGGATGGGTTGCCATGGGAACTTCCCATCTCTCCATTTAGTCCTAAGTAGTTAAATTTTTTTTTCAAGCAAAGTTTAAATCTTTTTGGTAGATGTAATCACACTTTCATTCTTTTCAGTCACTATTCATCCGAAAACTATTGTTTGCTAATGTTGTATTTAATATTTATAAAATGGATGATCAAAAGCTATTTTATCATTAGAAATTAGGAATAACTTAACAAATGACAGCACAGTGACCCTTTGTTTTGACCTCATCAAAATCAGTTTCACAATCTGCTGTCTCTCTTACACTTCTGGGACAATACACCATCTTATCTTTCCCAAAAACCTGTCTTTCTGGATTTTTTTAATCA
Organism: Perccottus glenii; assembly: GCA_024416835.2. Classification (NCBI taxonomy): domain Eukaryota; kingdom Metazoa; phylum Chordata; class Actinopteri; order Gobiiformes; family Odontobutidae; genus Perccottus; species Perccottus glenii. Next base: position 12,201,273 of record CM044562.2, on the reverse strand, counting down.
TAAGCACAAAAAATGTGCTCAAAAGTGTCATTTTTGAACAAAAGTTTGAACGAATGACAACAGTGAAAGGTGAAGGACTAAAGTACAAGTATTGTAATACCTCTGCAGACTTTGGTCCAAAGAGTAAAATGAGGGCATGACTCATAAATGAACAAGATTGTCCACGCAGAAACGGTTTGAATTCTAATATAATTTACTTCTTTTTACTTAATTCTTTTTTACTAATAATAAAAAAAGCAAGGGAAAGCATGTCCTACTGAATCTATTTTGCAGTTCACTAGAAATTACAGCTAAGGACAGATGGAGGAAAAAATAACCAGTTAGCCAGCAATACTCATGTGGGAAACACTAGGTCCTCTGTTTGTCCCGTCCAAGGAGAGGTGGAGAGGTCCCTTGTGTCTACAGGGGCAAGTAAATCAGGGCAGGCATATTTGGAGCCGTCTGCTGTGTCACTTTGGCTATTGCACTGAGAGGAATTAAGCATTGGAAATTGGTGATGTTATAATATTATTCTTACAAGAGGAGTGCACTCTGTGTGCGCAGTATAGACACAGAAGTTGTAGGGCGAGCAGTATGTACCTGGGAGCAGGCCAACTTGAGGATGTACCATCTTGACTCATGTGCAGCAAATGCATACGGCGTGTTGTGTAAGCAGTGATTTTGTGCTGCTGGGAGAGTATCGTCTGAATTTAGCCTCTCAGCTTCTTGAGGCTTAATAGGTCTCATGTCTCTCTCATCACTAGGCATAATAAGAATCAGGACAGGGCCAAGTTGTCCCAAAAATACTTCAGCCACTCACCAAGAGGAACAGCAATAGGGCTAAACCCTTAGAATTGATCGCAGACCACATGTGTTCATTTATTCCGCAGTAAATTTAGCTTTGAAGCCTATCTATTTATTTCGAGGTCCTTACTTACACTTATCAAACATCACCATCTGATAAAAAACCCTATAAGCACAGCTGAACTGAGCGAAAGTTCACTTAAAAATCAAGGGGAAACATCTGACGGGAATAAAACACAGATTTTAACTTCCTGAATAACTAACACAGCTGCCTAAAGCAGCACCACACCTTCTGCACTATGCCTAACTTTATCACATTACAGGAATGCTGTTAACAGGGAAAGGCTTTGAAACTAATGTGTCTTACTCAACACCTGTTTGAATAGAAAACATTCTTGTGGTAGAGGTACTTTCAGAATTTACTATTAAACCTATTAAACACAAGTTTATTGCCAGGCAATAAGAAGCAGCAGTTTAGTAAAAGACTCAGGTTAACACTATTGGTTATAAGTAACATGTCAGGTGAAATTGTATAGTGTAGTCAAATTGTAATTTTATAGTTTATCACTATACACTATATGTTTTCACCTTAGCATCCTGTAGTACCAAATAACTTAATCATGATCAAAATTATGACCAATATATGTCAGTATTTTACACAGCCTTTTTTTACTTAGGCTAGTCCTTGACTAGTTTAGCTTCATGGCTTTGTTCTGGACTGGACCTTAGGTGATTTCTAGTTTTAATCCATCACATGGCTCATTGTTTACTGTTGTTAACGGACAACTAAAGCTAACATTTCAAACACCGATAGCAACCACTTCGAGCAACGGTCAGCAAGATGCAACACAACCCGGGTTATGCAGTAAAAAAAAAGAAAAGAAAAGAAAAGAGATCAGATGAGGCCTTGTGTATGAATAATTAATAGCCCTATGCAGCTTTTCTGGTCAATCTGATTCATATAAGGTGTTTATGTGCTATTAACAAGCGCATCGAGTGTCTGTAAACAAATTCACCACATGGCTGGGAGCAAGCAACCACAACAATATGGCCTCTTTGTGGAGATGCTCTGCTTGTACGGCCTGTAAGAAATGTGCAGAAAATGCTTCATTGTAGTCTGCCAGTGGCGGGGAAAAGCGAATGTGTAGTCAAAAAATCTTAATTTTAAGTGTAAAGCTGAAGTCCGACATCTCGTTTACCTGTAATGTCTTTATACACTAGTTTGACAGCCCCGTCTTTTCCAATTGCCACATCCCCAGGTCCTTCAATCCTTCGCGGGAAGTCTCCAGGTGAAGCGCTGTGGGACTTGGAGCTTTTTCTCCGTTGTTTGTGAGCTAAAGCCCGGCAGCATTGGTAGCACACGGCCCAAGCCTGCTCCTCGTTAATGGGCTGGCTGTACAAAGTCAGGATCTCTTTCAGGGAGATCTCCTCGGCTCCGTCACCGCAGTCCATGCTCAGGTCTCCAGCGTTTAAATCAGTTGCGAAATCCCGGAGAATTGTCGGCGAATGTATCATCCCGTCGTCAGCCCCCGGTCGCTTATCCATTCTTACACCATTTTATTACCATTAAGAACATTTAAAAAACCAAAACGGAGTTTTTTTTAGGTGCCAGTCATTGGCACAGAGTCAGACTGCGTTCATTTGAGTCAGCTGTGATCTGTGAACCTGAGAAAAACGGGCACCAACGGCTCTGTGGAGACGGCCCCTGATGGACCATCCGCGCGGTCCTAGCGCCTACGATTTGGTATCCACTATTGGATAATATGCATGTACAAGTGTGGCCTTTCATCAAAATTGAGTTTGACACCACTGCTGTGAGATATTCATACATTAAATTATTAATAGACTAAACACTTTGCAAACGTCTACATAGCTGAACAAATAATTTAATTGCTAAGGCTGCATATTCAAATATTCAGCATTTAAAGTAAATATTTAGTTAGCAACAAGCTGGACAGGTTAAAGTCCTTTGCAAACATGGATTAACCAATGCAAGTACTTAATATAACAATGTTAATAATAAGGCCTCTGTTCAACTACAAGTACAATATGCTTAAAGGCATAATATGCAGAATTCTCCCCCATACTGGCTTTTGAATGTACTAAGTACATTCAAAAGCCAAGCCACTTAATTTGTTTCTTCTGTCAACTGTTATCGGGCTAGACCTACAGGCTGTAAAACATCTCTCCCATGTAAACAAAGTGCTACAAATGAGTCGACAAATACCAACTGAGGGTATTTCATTTAGATCATTATAGATTCTGCATATTATGCTTTTATATTGCACCTTGTGTCACTTTTGTATGACATGGCTCCCAAAAGCATTAAAAGACATAACCCACTTTTTAGAGCATTAACACAAGACTGCATTTTAAAGGTGATTGAACTCAACAGCTTTTATTACTCTGATGGTCTCTTTTTAAGTGGCTGTTGACAACAGCAGTTTCTTGAGAGCTTGATTTTGAGATATCAAAATGTTCCACGTCGCCATCTGGTGGTCACTGCACATTTTGCTTTTGACGTTAATCATTTTGAATTTGATCATTTGATTGCATGCAGTTACGTCTAAGCCAAACAAATAATAATACGTATAATACAAAACAGTTAATCTGTGTGCGCAAACTGAAAATGTAACATAACTTTGAAACACCATACTAACACAAATCTTAAAAAATAGTTAAAACTTAACACAAGAACAGTTCAAATGAACATGATGTATAGGCACATGCGGGTAGGTGAGTTTGTTTCTTTTTCTAGCAAACGCTGGAAAAGATAGTCTTCAGGTTTCTAAAGATCTCAGTATCTTAAACAGCACTTCAGGTTCTTCATTTACAGCATTTACTGATGATAAACATCATTCTCAAAGGTCACCTCACACTATTGTTTTTCATTCACAAGAAAAAAATATATATTTACACATAAATGAAGCTTTTTTTCCAAGAAGGCCTCACACAAAAACATTTGATGTGTGTTTGTGATTATCATGTGCATATGAATCGTTCTTTCAAAAAACACAGCAGTCTTTAAACTGGCTTAAGTATACAGTCATATTCCCTGACCACCATAAGCATGAGTAAAAGCACAGTGGAGCACCGTCTGCTTCACACATGCATTTGCAATGGCACAACAAAGATGCAGCATCCCAAGATCTTTGGATGGAGACATATGCAGGTGCTTATGTTGTATATCACTGAGATAGGCAGCCATGATCTTGTCACTATCATCCATGCTAATCTTCTAATTCCCCATCTTATTTACTGGTCAACTGCAAACAGCTTTGGCCATCATCCTCTTCAAAGAGTCCCAGCTTTTCTTCATCTTTCATCGCATGTGTTTCCAGGTTCATTGTCTCCACTTGCGCTAATATTGACCGGCTGGCCATCTTTACAAGAAATACTGGTCTCCTTTGAAGCCCTCCTTTTGGAGTCACGGGTAGACTGCTGTAAAAAGATGTTTGATTTTGAATGTTCATTAATTTAAATGTCACCACATTCAAAATGAGTCCGGATTGCCACTTAAGGCTTATGTCAATGAAGCATAATGCCACAAATGGTGTGTTAAATAAGCCCAGTGTTACTGTATATGTCATTATGAGGTCAAACAAATAGATTTTCTGAAGATTTAGTAAATCAAAGCCATCATCAATACCACAAATATGAGTTTGTTAATTTTTGTATTCTAGTTGATATGTATGTACTATATTTGTATTACAGTAGACCTTGTTTACTCACACCTCTCAGTTAAAAGTTCTATCTATAAAAAATGATATCTGCAAAGTGATGATCTTTGTAAATACAGACCCCTTTTAATGTTTAATAGCTAGTAAAGCTAGTAGGTGCATGGAAACATAACTGGGCAGTCCTTTAGGGAGTCACATAAAGACAAGTAGTAGAAGGATAATAAAAACTGTGTAGCATAATGACAGTGGATACTGAATGCAGGTGAATGACACCCACCTCGCTGAGGGAGCGCCGGGTTCTCCTCTGATGGCTGGAGCCTGTGGGGCCCAGGGCCTGCTTCCCACACTGGGTCCCTGTGTTCACCATCCTCTTCTCCTTTAGGTTGGTCTCCAGAGCTTTACCTTACACAGTGAAAATACATTAACAGTGAGCCATTGAGGTCGATGTTGGTGAATTGTAATGAAGCCCTAGCCTTGGGAGCGGGAGTTGATAGCAGAGTAGCCTAGTCGTGTTTATTCCGATTAGCTGTAACTACTGTCAAATCTGTGTCTATAATTAAAACACGCTGTATTTTTTTGTCCTTGTTGTGGTTGCCATTGATGGAATTGCACTTTCAACAAAACAATACAAATGATCTTACTGTTAGCTACAGGCAGAGGGGTCTCTACGTCGGTGTTGGTCAACCACGTCGATTCCGTTTCTCTGGTCCAGCTTTCATGGTACCTGGGCTCGATGATGGCGTCCGCCCGACTCCCTCCACAACCCATCGAGAAAACCATCCAGGGCAGGCGCAGCAGCAGCGGGCCGACACGGAATGACTAGCGGCTCGTGTCACAGCAACATCCTACCTGCCTCTACTCCATCTGCATCCCCGTTTCCATGTCTAGTATCACCGTGCACTGGCTGCCAACAAGCGGCGGCTGAGTGCGTCATCGTTAGGGGGCGGGGCCATGCTCAGTTACTCACGCAGCATCGGTAGACTCTTCCCTGGGACTATATACTCAGGCTTAGATCTAATTAATAAACATCATCAGCATGATGTATTTGACATTCAATATTTATTCATATTTAGTTTAAATACAGTTTTGTTTTAAGTAATTGACAACACCGTACTTGCAGATACACATTTTTTTTCAAACAGCTCAATATACAGAAATCATAGAAGTTCCCATTAAGCAAGCACATTGCTTTTATGTTTCAATATTGACATGAGTGGTTTGAGCGTTTCACAAGGTTGGAATGGAAATGATGGTCAACATCTACTTGTAAACAGACATTCCTTACATAGAGGTAAAACACACACATAAAAACACACACTGATATACAAGCTTTCAATAAATATTATATTTAACATAGACTCTGTCCCCATTTCCCAGCATATCTTACACTTAAAAGTACTTGCATAACATTTTAAAGTTTATCTTTAGGGAATTTAATGTGAAACTTAAACTTCAGTATAAGGTTAAGAGGGATATGACGTACCAGTCTGGAATCATTTATTAAACAAAAATATATATTTTTTATGTTTGTGGACTCACAATGTGGATAATAATCAGTAAGTGGAAAAAATGGGGTTAAAAATTACTTAAAGCGCTGAGATGTGAACATGTCACATAAAACACAACTGCACAGATTGAAATGATGGTGGCGTAGAACTAAACTTTGAAGTCCAGCAAGTTACAGTCTATCTTGTAGTAAACATAGGGGTAGTACTCCTGTTGACTCAGATTCAGCCCTGGGATGTCCATAGCAGCCTGCAGAAAAATGATACAATATAGTATAACTTTATTTTTTTTATTTATTTATTTATTTTTATGTATGTGTGCGTGTCAAGTTGATTAAATAATGCTTGTAGTATAAAAGGAAAAAAAAAAAAAAAATCAGGAGAATATTTAACTTACATCAATGATGGAAGCGCTGCTGTCCAGATGTTTGTACAGCTCATTCAAAACCTCTCTTAACCTCTTCATGTTCTTCTTGTTGGGTTGAAGCAGCATGGCCTGGAAGTTCACTGGCAGCCCATATCTAAGAAACAAGACAACAAATCTTAGAACAACACTGTGTACTCATTGGTAAAAAGGGTTTAAAAGGTTTTAAGTATTCTCACCTCAACACTGATTCCACAAATACTCGAAGAGCTTTTATGTGAATCCAAGCAATGAATGCCTCACTGAAATTCACTTTGAGCCATCGTACCAATGGTCCCTAATAAAGAGACGGGATGAATGCAGTTAAGGGCATATTAAATAGTATTAAGTGTTACATTTGTTTCATTCTTCAGAAATACTACTTATATCTAATGAAATCAACATTGTTCAGAGTAATCATTAAGTGCGATTACATACAGACACACAGTGTACTGCAGTAACCTCTTATCTTTTAACTCAGAGCTACAATGTTTGGGTATAGAAAACTGCATTCGTACAAACTGTTTCTTCTTGTCAGTGGACAGACGTGTCATCTCTTCTTTGTCTGCCTTCAATTCCTCCTCATTGTACTGAAAATCACGTACAGTAAACCTAGTTCAAGACAGACAGCAGAGAGCAGGCAATTAGCTCTGTGTGAAGATACAGAATCACATGTACTGTAATCACAACGTACTGCACATTCAAGGTAACTACCAAAAATATATTTTCAGTAATAGACACACAATAGGACTGCTTTTGTTGTGCTAATTTGAGAGAGATTGTTGAGTGGTTATTATATAATGTCCTTTGTCAGATACAGCATTAACCATTACAGGCATTGTTAATGTGTACATTTATTATGGTCAACGTGTCTTTAATATAAGTCACAAAAGTAAAAATGGAATGGATTAGAATTTTTACTTGTTTTCCCTGGCTTTGTGTTTGAAGTCATCTATTGCCTTTCTGAAAAGAGTGACGCTGAAGAGACCACTGTCGTTGTCCTCAAACAACAGCCTGAAGAGAAGGGGACAATGTAGCATGAGGTCATAACAAAAGATGAAGCCCAAATGTGGAAAAATGCTTGTTTTATTATTAAATAAATATAAATATAGCTAAATATAATTTTAACATTTGAACTAATGTTTACTCAAATGTAACACATTTATTTATATTTATTATTATAAAGTCACTTTTACAAGGATGATTTTAACAGTTTTTGACTAGAAAGTTGTCAAAACTAAGAATCGAGTTCTCGCATCCACAACTCGTAGGTCCCATATTCAGGCCATATTCCCGGATTCTAACTGTTTATCATGAACACAGGTTGCCAGGTTACACCACAACAGTGACCATCATGTTCAACCAACAAGCCAGAAGCAAAATGTCTGAAATCATCTGGCCATATTATGTTTTCCTAATTTATAATGGGCCAATTAGATTTTACAGGCCAACCATGAAATGTTTTCAATTTCAATTGCTTTGGAGAACAAAGAGTACAGCTGTCCAGGACACAAGGCTGACCAAGTGAGAACAGAAAGAGAGCAGCAAGAATATTTCAAAGCAAAATGACTTTCATAGAACTAAAAAAACTTTTATAGAACAAAAAAATATAACTGCACAGTAGAAATTATTATTGATCTCAAGTGCACTCAAAAGTATATTAAAAATCCTTACTTAGTAGAACGGGGTACAACCATTTCTGACAGTGTTTCATACGTCTTCTGCCATTCAGCATAGCCTGTCCTAAAAGGAAACAAAGACAAATTAGTAGGAAACATTTTTATGCAGATTTAAACTAATCCTTACACATTTTAAATCCCTTTTTCCACTCAGTACTTCACCACTTTGTTTACATGGGAGGAACCACAAATCTTCTCAGCTAAAACCAGAAAAAAAATGTTCTACCCAAGTATAAACCATACAATTGGAAATGCAAATGAAAACATTAACAGTAAAATATTGTGGGCACCTCTTTTGTAGCTGATAAAATAAAAGCAACAACCACAAATCAAGACAACAATATATCAGGCACCAGAACATTTTCACATCACCATAAAATCAGTCTCTCATCGCTGATGACATATTGTTATTCTTAACAAATATTTCAAACTCCCTTCTGTCAGTCCAGTATCCATTTAACAGGTTTGGTAAGGTATCTGGCTATTCCATTGACTGGTCAATATCTGGTTAGAGATATTGATCAGTCATAGACCAGAGATATAGATATTTAGAGAAAAGATTAATGAGTCTTTTCTCTAAACTCATTAATCAACTATTTTTACTGGAAAGAAGAAAAATACCAAGAACTACACACTCTCCAAAGACCTAAACAATATGGTGGACTCAACAGACAAATCAATCAAGAACCACAACCTTTGCAAAGCTGACAGACAAATGGACACAAGATCTATATATCCAACATCCAGATATCAACTGCTATATCATCTGCAATAACACATTCTGTGTCAACCAACAGTAAAATACAGTTAATCCAATAGAAAATAATAAACAAGACCCCATCACTAACCATATCATGCACACAAAGATTCTGATTACAATAACATATCGTCACAATTAATAAATGTTTTGAAGATTCCTCTGATTATTACAGATTATTACAAATTACTGAAATTAGAATTCTGTGTTTATAAGCATGCATGTGTATGTATGTATATAAACAAACTAAAAATAAAACAAAAAGGGTTGTACTGAGCAAGTATTTTCTATGTTATTTTTGTGAAGGTCTTTATTGTTGTTTAATATAAAACACACACACAAAAAATAAGTCAAGATTGATATGCTCAATATGTACTAACTTTGGGACGACAACCAGCATGGTAATCAGGTACTCAGAGTCCAGCACAAAGTCCTCTTTCTTCACAATGTCAGCCAAACTCCTGGTCAACAAGCTCCCCCTAAGATTGCACAAGGGATAGGACAGCAACTGAAATCATACAATTATCCTAAATATGTCATTAAGTATGCAGAAAATATATTTTACACAGGTCAGAAATAATAGTCTTGGTGGCCTTTCAACGAGGTCAGTGTGTTGTATTAAAATATTAGCAGAGTACTTAACAATGAAATAATTGCTATACAACTTGTACCACAAGATGGAGTCCTTGTGTAACCAGCATTCTCCCACAAAACAGTTTGTTTATGTAATCTTTCTTTTAAAGAATGAGTTCAGAACTAACTTTAAATTATAGGTGCAGCATGCATCCCGCTCTATCAGCACAGATGAAAACCTGTGTGTTTTAGGTTTAAAAGGAAAATATTCCACAAAACAAGCCGCTTAATTTATTTAGGCCTTTATTTTTAGTATTGTCTTTTGGGTTCTTTTCCTGCTTATCCATCCAGATTAATGGGAAACATATAGATGCCTTTGTCCTTTTTTTAAGCCTGTAGCATAGCGGAGTTAAACAAAAACAGAGTAGCTGTAGCTGGAAAAATCAAAGCACACCACAAGCCCTGACATGACAGTTGGTAGAAAATGAAAGTATGAACGATTGATAAAAAAAGGACAAATACACACATGCAAACATGTATATTATGCAAAAGAAAATTTATAGAAAAAAAATTGTGCTTTTTTTTTTTACTCACGCATTTTTTCTCTCCAGATTTTGCAAATTTCCTTTTAGGTTGTTGTAAGCTGAAGCTCGAGCCTTTAGATCATTATCTATCTGAGTCGCTTGCTACAAATCAAGGATATTATGGTTAATGCCTGGATACAGAATTATGCAAAGATATAGACTTAAAAGATAAAGATGAGGTGTATGATCAAAAACTAAATGAGTACTGTATTAACAACTTAGGCCACACGTACCTTAGCGATGATCTCTGATATGTTCTTCAATGACTGTTTGATGGGATACTTTGCCATGTCCCATTGAAATCTAGAGATGTAGGTGACCAAATCAACTGTGTATGGTAAAAAAAACAACAACATCATTATATGTCAATACTAAAACTTGGGCATTGCACAAGCTTTATGGTACTTCCTTAAAACTACTCCACTGCTGTGATTACGGATTAAATTGACATTTAATCCGTGTGGCATATCAGTAAAATTAAAACGTTCCACTGGAGCAGTATAGCATTGGTCGGGTCAACACAGCATGTTACAAGAGGTGTAATAATTGAGAGGGCTATGTCGTGACTGATTCTTTCATCCGTTAATTAGTTAGCAAGATTTAGCCTGAAGACAATAATTACCTCCATTGGCAAGTAGGTTTTCCTGGACTTTGTCTCTGCTGTCCTCCAGAACATCAGCCATGTACTGAGCAACCTTTTTTACCACACTGAGGCCCAGCAAAGGTAGAGCATTACAAACAAGCGGCAATAAGGCATACTACAATTAACTGCACAGATTTTATTTTTTATATTCTTTATAAAACTTTCAATATTTACCTTTCCACAAATGTATCTAATTTAGTCAGTTCATCTGACAGTCCAACCAAGACATCTAACGTTCCAACCTGTTAAAAACACAAGAGAAGCATTTTTGAAAATACTGTCTTTTTAAACAAATGTCCCTTCATCTGTCTGTATACAACACACCATTGGCCCCAAAAACATGGTTTTATAACATTTTTAGGTTGATTAAAAAGGTGATTGACCATGTTACCAGTTCATGTCACTCTGGAACTGGAACAAATCCTGTCAGTTTCTCGCTCCCTTCTGCCTGTGTTTAGCTCAAAACCATCTCACATGGAAAAAGTGACTAATTTTAACTAAATCATAAAGGCCTGCGTTACTCACTCTGTAATATCTTGTTCAACATCACACTTCTGAGGCTAACCTTGAGATCAGGGATGTTAAACTTGTTGTTGGTAGAAAGGTTGTTTGTGCGGGTGGTGGCCATCATCAGTTTATCCCAGGTCTGCTGGCAAGTCTTCTCCCCCGGTGCCGAGATCAACCAGAATTCAGTCATGGCTGTTGTTCAAAAGGTCTGTCCACCAGGTTTCAGATGAAAGCCTGTCAGTGACATGAGAATAAACAAGCAGTTCATCAAAATCAGATTTATTAATAGCTCTACAAAACAGATAACCGTAGCACACCTGCAACCTTACCAGTGTCAGTTACAGATGTTAAAAAATGTGCAAAATAGACAAAAAAAAAAAAACATCCAAACGTGAGAGGTACTAACTGCATCAATGTTACTTAAGTATCAATAAGTTGCAGATACATATTCAGGTTCATAGTGTTCAGTGAGTCTTTGTAAGTAATCCTCTTGTTCCATTTTTGATTTATTGTTATCTTTTCCAAAACAATATCTAGCCACTGAGTATAAAGGCAGCTCAGGCTGGAGCCATTTCCTTGTTATTGCTTTTCTCCCTGCCGATAATAATATTTTACCTAAGTATTGGTGTTCTTTTTTGACAACCTCAGAGAAAAGACTTGGATATAGAGTCAAACATGTCAAAACTCTGGCTAGTTTACTTTTTATAGATGGTGTAATAAAGAAACAAATAAAGTTCTTCCAATTAAATACCCTCTATCTTAGTGACTTTGTAGAAGTCTGTGACAGCTGAAATATCTCAAACCAATCATTATCTGAGATTGTGGTAAGCGTTTCTCTTTCCCATTTTTCTTTAACATATATTTTGTGCTATTTTGAAAGGACATAGGGCCCATATAAAGTTTTTATATCATCTTGGATAATTAAGTAATACATTTACTTTAATTATTTTTTATCAATATGTATATATATAATATAATAGATTCCATTTTCTGGTTACCTTTTAAAACGCGGGTTATTTTTCACAGTCAGAATATAACTTTCTCACATATACCAGTCCTTTCAGGAAACTTTAAGAGGCCCCTGACTCGGAAAAGACATATTGAGAGTCTGCTGATACTGTCACATGATCAGCGTGCGTTATGAAGAACGTACATTACAATAGTTTCACTATTTTACGCTAATACAAACAATAAAACATCACACATTCCAGAATACATTATTTAACTGTACTGTTATTCAGCACGCCTGTAACTCATATTGTAAATAAAATCAATAAATGTTTGGCTAATCTAGTGTTAGCTCGCTGCTGACAGTAGCTCGTTTTCATTGCAGTCTTGCGTTGTCACGACATCAATGTTTGTTTTGTTTTTTTACCTACCTATGGATTCAACAGACTCGGTGTTTGATCCGTGAGGTTTGTTTTAGTCAAATAATCTCGTCTTCTTATACATCGCCCAAATATTAGCAGGTTTTTGGCTTAAAGGTCCTTCACCAGCAGAGCATCTCACTCAAAGTCAGCTGATCAGTTAAAACACTCTGCGCCTGCGCCAAATTTACGGCGCATTGTCCTATTCCCAAATAGATTTATCAGACTTTTTCAAGCTTAATTTAAAAGTACGGCTAATATTTAATATATTATTATACAATTAATGTTTCTCCAGATTATATCCTCATTGTTTCATAAAAGGATTGCTGTTTTGTCGCCTAAACCCTTCTTGTTTGCTCACAGATCAAAACATTGCTGTCGTTCGGGCTAATTCGCTAACAGGATGTAGCATTTTTATGCATGTTAATTTATTATTCATAATAATAATAATAATAATAATTTGTCATGTGGGTCGCTTTTGTTGATGTTATACCAATTCGCAAAAGAAAAAAATATTACAATACTGTAGAAAAACTGACAGAGTAAGCATAACTTCATACAAACTTTCTTGTGGAATATTTATTACATTACATTCAAAATCTAAGTTACACTAACTGCTAAAAGCTACTGAGGAAACGTCCCCAGCGTTTTATTTTTGGATTTAATTGTAGATGTGCGTGACTACTGAGAACTGATTATTTATGCAGTTTATATGTTGTGACTTTTAACTCTGGTTGAAAATTACATTTCCTTCCTGTGGGCAGTAAAGTCATTGAAGTTAACTCAGTGGAACAGGAGCACAAAATCCATTTAAACTCTGAATGTCCCCATGGTTGCAGACTTCCACTAAAAACATTTCAACAAAACCAACACTGAGACCGATTTGATGAGAGGCTGATTTGAATATGATCTTTGATGTATTTACTGCTGCTTGATCTTGCTGTTGTTTTCCATTGCCCACCTTGTCATTCTTTTATAGCATTTTGTCTTATGTGATAAAACTAGTTACTATAAACTCCAGTCACATGGTGCAACTTCATTTGGAGATTGAAGAGCTACCTTTTTACTGTATATAATATGAGTAAATCTTTCTCAGTATTAGTATTGACATATTATTAGTTACTCATTTCTTTTCATGTTTTTTTTTTTTTTGAGGCTTTGCTGTTTTATAACATTATGTTCCTAGGAGTGACCGCCATAAAACTAAGATAAGAATTATAGATTGGTCAGAATAAACAAATAAAACATTACAGTGGTATACAGCTCTACAGAAATACAAGTCATACGACTGCTGTAGCTGCAGGCCCACATAAAATAAATATGTTTGCCAGTCAGATTTTTAGTGAACCTCTGACCTTCACAGTTTTGATCCAAAAATTTGAGTGAAATTTTATTTTCTTCCTCAAAGTAACCAGCATACAACATTTGATTACCACAGTTTGAATAAAGCTGGAACTAACAGTGAAAAGGTCAACTAGCTAGTGAGATATTGAAATGCTTTACTGGAGATTTCTCACAGTCAACAAAGAGGAACAAGTCAGTTGCAAATGTGCAACATAGACAAGTCCATATGCTTTTGGGATCGTAACACATTTTTAGTTAAAATGTATATTGTTTCCATGGTCAAGTAAGGGTAACATACTTGAGACTTAAGACACAGTGCCCCCAGCTCAGAGAGGTTGTGAAAAACAGCAGCAACATGTGACTGACTGAGACTGTCTTTTGACCCAGAGTCAACACTTCGAATTGGCTATATAACGTTTGTGATGGTCCCTCATAAATAATCATATATTAGTAATATTATAATTTAAACTTTTAAACGGAAAATATAAGTAAATATTTTTTCTTAATGTGAGTTATATTACTTTGTTAAAACATACTAAAAAAAAGTAAACAAAATTTGCCTCATCTAACAAAAAGCCGTGGTCTTGCAGCAATTGACTGAGTGACTGTCTACGGGAAGTTTATGGTTATGTAACCTGAATAAACATGACAGGTCCAATGGGCCTGTAAGACATTCGGAAATACATGTTTGGTATGTTCAGCAGAACACTGAAAGCTGATTGGTCAAACTGAACGCTTAGCACCGCCCCAAAACCGTTTGATTACCTTTTCCTCTTTTGCCCCTCCACCGCCGTTGCAATTCTCCTCCCACCAGCCTAGAGAGAAGACTCAATCAAACCGTCCTTCACCTAAACATATGGCCAAAATTGCCGTCTTTCTTTCTTTCGTGGTTGTGCCCACTACTCTTTAAAAATTCCGCCGAAAAAGAGAAGACGATTTTCCAGATCATTCAGGCCGTTATTTCACGTAAGTACAATGGACTACTTGAGTGGAATTTCTTGGATTGAAGCAAGCGGACGATAACATGGCGGGCTAGTCTTTCTGCCTTCTTGCCGCACATGACTGACTGATTCATTGTATTCTCTGATCAGTTTCTCTATTAAGCGTTGAAATTAACGCTGCCAATAGTCTCTGTCGGGTTGTTATAACATACATGACAATATCGTTTTATATTTGATCGGCGTTTGTGATTGTTTGTATTAACAGAATATAGTCGCTAACCTTCTGGCGACGTGTGGTCGATAGGCTTCCTCTGCCAAGACTCTTTTATATGCATTTAAAGCTAGTCGCAATATCGAATTTGTGTGTAATGTTATCAGTATCTGACATTTGTGTTGAAAAGCCTTCCTGGTTTTACATTGCTGACGCTGTTAAATATTAATATCGCATTAGTTAAGTTTGACACGGCGTCACTGTAGCGCATGCGCGAGATATCGGGCTACACTGCCATTCAGTTGTAAGCCCGTAAAATTGAGTCCATATAATGTTTAACTTGGCATTTAAAAACCATTACGACCTAATTTCACATCACTGATTGTTATTGTGGTAATACATACGTCCCCAGGATTTCTCCCTTATACGCAAAGAAAAGACTTGACATAAGTCTTTTCTTTGCGTACAGAAGCTTAAGTTGTAATCATGTTAAATATTTTGCTCACAGGGCTCCCCCATTTCTGCACGTGTGTATGGGCGCTACTCAGAGGGCCTAGGGGCGGCCCTTTACCGGGAGCACTTTGACTTCAACGCTGAGCCACCTTGGGATCCTAGCTGATAGCGGGACAGGTCCATCTCCTGACTTGTCCATGTGAGTTTCTTGTCCTGTGCATACAGCTAGGACTTGTTTTATTTATTTTTTTACATTGAAACACACAGGTGTTTTAGTCAACATGTTGTTTAAGAGCTCTGTTTTTCTTTTTAAGTTTGTGATATTATTGAGGATTTATTTTTTTTACAGTTTGTTGCATACCGGCAGGACCCCATTGGCTCAGTCGTGACCCCTTGACTTGTTATTTGTTCTTATGATTGTTGACTTTGCGGAATACGGATGAGATGAAAGGACTCGCTGACAACCCCAATTACATGATTGAACTTATGGAGGGAGGAGTGACTCTTGAAGACATTTTTGATGGACACATCTACGAGCAGGCTTTGGTTAGTTAATACTGCATTTCTTTTTGGGTCATGAATCATGATTTAGTTTGCATAGAGTATGGGTTTACTAATGTTTTGCCTCACTGCAGGTTGAGAAGAATGCTTTTGTTGTGGGGGACCTTGGTGCCCTAATGCGACAGCATTTGTGCTGGCAAAGCATAGTGCCACACCTACAGCCTTACTTTCCTGTCAAGTGCAACAGCAACCCTTTAGTAATTGAGGTGTTGGCCTCTTTGGGACTTGGCTTTGTATGTGCCAACAAGGTAAGCAAAATCCATTTCTGGTAGCTTATCCTATGTTTATCCTGTTATAAATCTTTATTACATAACAGTCATTACACAGTTGGTTCACAACATGTGTGCTTAGGACAACTAACTTGCATAACATCAATTTTGGTGCATTATTTAATATGTCAATGATGACAAATTAAATGTCATGGGGGTCTGACATGTGTGTTTGACATGGGGGTCCTTTGTTTTAGGCTGAAGTGAACTTGGTATTGGAGAATGGTGTCCCACCTGAAAATATCATTCTGTCGGGTGTTTGCAAGCAGCTGGCCCATATCAAACATGCGGCCAAGAACAACATCCAGCACCTTGTATGTGAAAATGAAGCAGAATTGGCCAAGATTGCTCGCCTACATCCTGGTGCAAGGTACAGCAGATGATATTTTTGAAAAAAAGGGGCTAGACCTGTTTGGAAGTTTGTAAAATAAATCAGTTTTATGTATGAGAATGTAATACATTATCACATATTATCTTAGGTTACTGCTACAGTTGACCACTGAGGCTCACGCAGCCGAGACCAGCATGGCCTTCGGTTCTTCTTTGAAGAGCTGTCGGCACCTTCTGGAAGTAGCAAAAGAGCTGGGAGTCCAGGTTGTAGGCGTGAGCTTTCACATCCCTACCTCCTGCCAAGACCTGGAGGAAGCATACAGCCATGCACTCTCAGATGCCCGCTGTGTGTTTGACATGGGGGTCAGTATTAATAAATATTTTACACAGATGCAGTTGTGCATTTACAATGGGGTACTATAATAAAAATTGTTTTTTTCCCTTTGACTACTTCCATCAAAATTGTTTCAATGTTTGATTTAATTCTGCTTATGTGTAGGTTGAGTTGGGCTTCAACATGAACATCCTGGACATTGGTTGTGGATTCACTGGCTCAGAGTTTCAGCTCAAACAGGTGCACTATGAAAGACTGTTACATACATAAATTTAAACCTGCCTTTTAATCAAGCCTTTCATTAATGTATATATTTCTGGGGTTTTATGTGTAGGTTGAGTCTGCAATCAGGCCTTTGCTGGATGCTTACTTTCCCCCACTGTCAGGTGTGCAAGTGCTGGCTGAGCCAGGCAACTTCTATGTGGCTTCAACTTTTAGTCTAGCTGTAAACATCATTGGCAAAAAGCTGGTGACCTGCAACTGGGATGGCCTAGCTCAAGGTGGGTCTCATTACTCCTTGCTGTTACAGTGAATGTAAAGGTTCTGAAATTGGGGATACTTTGGAGTATTATGTAATGGGACACTTTTTTTCCACAGATGAGAACAGTGAGAATACAGAGTTTGTGTATTACATGAATGAGGGTGTTTATGGTCCATTCAGCCAAAAGCTGCTGGGAAACTCCTTTGCTGCTCCAACAGTACACAAGGTTAGTAGGTCTCAACTCTAGAGAGTTAACTTCCATTCAAGGCCTAATTACACATTTGATAGCAGATGTCTGGAAGTAGTAAAAGCTGTTGGGTCAAGCTTTAGAACTTTTGTCAGAATCGCTATGAATAATAAACTGGGTTTAAAAAAGGTTTAACCATGCTGGTATTGTATGGTTCAATACAAAGCCCATGTATTAAAACATACAAAAAGTCATTCAAAATGAGGTCAGATGACTTATCTGAAAAATGGCTGGGTGTTACTTGATTGTTGTTTGTATAAACAATACTCACCATGCCATCTGAGCTGTAGCAGATTTAAATAGCATTTAAAAAAAAAAAAAGGTCGGCTTTTTTTTTTTTTTTTTTTTTTTTTTTGTTTAGCACACACTGTGTACTAAAGAAGCAGTGTATCCCTGTAGCCTGTGGGGCCCATCTCTAGACCAGCTTGACCAAGTGGTGGAGCGCTGCCTGCTGCCTGAACTGTATGTGGGAGACTGGCTTCTCTTTTCCAACATGGGAGGATTTGGTCTGGAAGACTGCAGCTGCCTGTCAAGTTCCTCTCAGCTGCCTGTGTACTACACTGTCTCCACCTCTGACTGGTCAGTATGCATGAGTCAGCTTTTCAGCAAGTGTTGCTGTTTTTAGAATGTGTCACAGGGAAGATTTTAAGGAAGACTGATCCACATCTTTGTTACCCACAGGTATGACATGCAAGAAGCTGGTGTTGCATTGGACAGTGCCATGAAGACACTCTCTGCAGTCCAGTACAGTGCGTAACCACCACCTACCCCTGTCCATTATAATGTTACCTAGACCTCCTCAACCTGAGTGAGGTCAGAGTGTTTTTTTTTTTTTTTTTTTTTAGGACAAGGGGTTAAATGTGGTCAACATTCCAACCACCTCGGAAAGTATAGTGTCATCGTTTTTCTTTTTGTTAATTTACTAATTGGACTTGTGAGTAAATTACAGCAGATGCTTAACCTCAATAATTCTGAAAGATAATCACATTTCACCCCTCCCTCCAATTGACTTTTTGTCATGATAAACTACTTGCTCAAATGACATTATGCAACAAAATGGATGACTCTTTGGAGATGGTGACCCCTCATCTTTTTGGGGTGGTTTGTTTTGTATCTCAAATTCAGTTTACAAAGTACACAATTAATTTAAATCGTCGTCTCTATTGATTACCTGTTGACAGTCTTGTAACTCTTGTCTCTTCAACACATCTTGAAACATGTTTTGTTTAGATGTATTTAGATAGACAAATGTGTCATACAGACTGCAGACCCCATCGTTTGCATAGTATAAAAGTTAGGTTACACATTTTGTCATAACTTATTTCTTATGCATTTCACCTCATTACAATATATTTATTGAAAACTTCTAGTTTTGGGGAATAAAAGCTTCATCACTGGGTGTATTTTGGCCAGGGATTTTTTTATTTTTTTGGCCCAGCAGTGTTTTCTTAACACAATATTGATGTGTTTTAATTTAAACGCTACATAAATTAAATGTATTGTGATTGCCATTTGTGACCTCAAGCATTCCTTATTTGTAAGGCATGAAGGATTTGCTTTGGGATGATTTATCTACAGAAGTTTGGGTTTTAAATTAAAGAAGCTGGACTCACTAAAAGCAACCTGGCTTATTCATTAGTTGTCAGGTATTAAAGGTTGACAATTTAAACAAATACTGTGACATTAACTACAAAAAAGTATTTTTAGTCCCATAAAACGAAATAATTTGGCATACACATTGGATCTCAAAAAACAAGCTTTTCTTGACAAACGCTTAACCTTACATTACTAGTATCTCACACATAAAAGATTACTTAGACCTTTTGGGCAGTGCAAATGTTTGTAACATTTTCCTCATCCCTTTCTAATGTAATGAGGGCTGTAATGCAGTTTCTTGTACAACTTATTCTGTTTATAAAACAAAATCATCCGAAACTTCTTAAATCCTGTCCTTGTGTTACAAATAACTAATGTATTGATTACATGCTGTCAAAGGCACTAATGGACCATAGCCCATTTTTCACTGTAAATTGTGCTTGTTAAAGTAATGAAAGTGATAATTTAATACATTTCTGACTGAAATTATATGCTTTGTGTTTGTTTGATCATTGGCATTGATAGTACAGTGTCATTCAGTATTCTACTTGATAGAAATGGACTTTAATTCTCTACATTTAAATAAAGTCCAAAATTCAGAGGCTGTGGGTCTCAAACAGATTACAGATTCTAGACTAAAAATTCATTGCATTTTGAATAAATAAAAAGTCACTGTTGTCTAGGAAATGTAGGTGTTTTTAACGGTTAAGCCTTTAGCCAAATATGTTTAGTAATTAATAATGGTATTATTCTATAATGCACATCAACAAGTGCTACAGTGTCTACTAGCCTAACAGTGTTGTGTAATTTTTGAAAAGTAAAGAGCCTAAAATGCGGCAAATGTTAATGTCGTAAAATATAGCGAAAGAAAACGCATGTCGCCAACATATTTGTATGTTTCACGAAAAAAAAATATTATTTGTAGCTAACTAGTTTCTTGTCAGCAAAATTAACGTATTTTTGTAATTGTAGCCAAAATACTTGATACTTTTAGTGTATGGCCAATCAAAATGGTAACTTGTTGCCATTGGCCAAAAAAGTAGCATAATGTGATGTCATGGGGTTGCCCCGCCCATTTAGCTCATTTACTCGACAGCTCATTGGTCAGTCTTCTTTTTGTACCACGTGACTGCAGGAGGTGGGTTGGCTGGCCACGCCCCCTGTGCTAGCTTTATGATTAGGAATGACACCTATCCAATTAACAATTAGATGAGGCCTTGAAAGTACAAACCCAATGCAGAGAGCTAACATTTAGACTGTCCATAGCACCGATGGGCAATGTTTAAAGAATTAAATAACGGTAAATAGCGTTTTTAGTAACAAAGCTCTCATTGGTCAGTTTGTACAGTATGCAAATAAGGGTTGAGACGTCATATCCTGAACTTGAGCGCCATTTTTTTCCTCCTTAGTGGAAGAAAGGGACAAAAGCTGAACCAAAAAGAACTTATCTCCTGCGGGGGTCGCAATCATAGCTTTCATTTATAACTACATTAGGTTTAGAGCAGTGCGCTTAGAGGCGAGTGAGTGTGTTTAATGACTGTGTCTGAGCTGCACCGGCAGTAGACGCAGCCACCGACACAGCGCACACACTGAAGCAAGGGGAAAGCATTCGGGTCGGCGGAGGAGGCGCAGGGACAACTATCAACACTGCAAGATTTGAAGAGGTAAATATGTCTGAAAGCAATGGACATCCCCAGATGAATAAAATAAAATATGCAGTGTCGCGGCCCTCATGACCAACCATTGTTGATGTATTTTAACTGTGCAGCTGTATCCAGAGGCACAAGCAGATGCTGATAGTTTAGTGAAGAAAATAATAAGCGCGCTGCTCCCCGCTGTTTATAAACTATCACGAGTGGCTAACTTTTATCATGTCCTAAAGAATCCTTGGAGGGATTATGTCGAGTCTGGATTTGATTTGTGCGGTAAAGCACCGTAAATGACGCCCCCCTCGCCCTTAGATAAGTGCATCACTGTTTAATTATAAGGTTTAGTCACTATAACACATTTATTTTTTATTAGCAGTTGATCAGATGTTGGTGTATTTGGATAATTATGCATTAGATTATAATTAATAATTAATATTTATGGCTTTTCTAATTAATGCAATATGTAGGTCAGAATAACATGTACATTGTACACAAACAACACTGACCCTAGTGTCCAGGCATCAAAAAATCTTGTTACCAACCATGTATAAAGTATTTTAATTGTTGAACATATAAAGAAATTTAGAGGTAAATTTATTATAAAGGCTAACTAATGTGAGAGAATGAGAGTACAACGTTTTTAACGATTTACTATAGCTAGACATGACTCGGATAATTTTTTCTATTTATTTTGTTTACAAGAAAATAATATTGATGACTTCTGATTTTGTCAGTATTTGTTCGGCTTTTACAGCTTGTTACCAGCTCTGTGAGAAACTATGTATCAGCTCCCTGTTGCAAATGTTGAGAAAATCCGAAAGGCACGAAAAGCCGTCAAAAAAGTCTTGTGTGAAATTGGCCTTGAGGACTGCCAGGACTTTCTTAAGGTATTTTTAATACATAGATAATCCTGTGTACAATGATACTCAAAATTATACAGTACAGTAGTAATAGCACTTGACTGACATTTCTTTACTTTTCAGGATCTAAATGAAAACTCTGAGAAAAACTCAGAAGAAGAGGAGACACTTGATGACACAGATTGGCTGGATTTCACTGACGGATCCAATGGGAGAATGCAAAAAAAGGTAAACTTTGTTTGTTGCACTTTTTTGTTACACTGCCAAAAGTTTTTTTTTTTCTCTCTAAAGCAGCCATTTGTTTTTTGTAATTTCAGTGGCCTTATCGCTCTCCGAGTCTTTGTTGTTCCATGTGCAAGTACTCTTCGCAAAATATTTACAACTTCAGGAGCCATGTCTCACGATGCCATTCGTTTGTGCAGTCCCTCTGTGCGCTGGCGCTGTGCCCCCAGTGCCCCTTCACTGGTCCCCCCAAGGCCGTTCGGAAACATACAATGTTTTTTCATGCCCAAACTCAAACAAACCCACAACCAACAAAAGAAAGTGCTGTAGCTGGCAGCCATCGTACAAATGAAAAGTATCAGTGTCGTAAATGTGGATTCCCAACCTCCCTTATATTTACATTGAAGAAGCACATTATATTAAAGCACCTTGGGAGTGTGGCAGAGCAGTATATAGGATACAGAATACAAAATCAAGGAGGGACATCTGTAAAAGTCTACTGCTGCAAAGTCTGCAAGGGAAACACTGGCACTCTAGACCAAATGCTGCATCACATGCTGGTTGCACCAACACACTATTCAGTCAGCACACAAGTACAGACTTATATTTATGAGAACAGGAACTTTGCCCTAAAGCCAACTGTGAATGGAAATGGTGTATTTGTCACATTCCCAAGTATTGCTCCTAAAGCACCGCCCCCTCAGCTGTTAAACACCAACTCTTTGGTTTTACCAAGTAACGGACAGCCTCCCAGAACTGTATTAACATTACAAGGAACTCCAAACAGTACTACTCTAATATGTGCCCCGGGAAGTAACCAGGCCTTTCTGCCCCCTCAAGCCTCTGCCCTAGTTCAGCTAGCTAGCGCTGAGGCTAAAGGGTTACTTCAGCCTGGTGCCACTTTTACTTTGCAAGGTGCTTTGCCTCAAGGACAATCTATCCATATCCCCACAGTCTCTAATTTGACTTTTAAGCCGGCTCCACTACCTCTGGTTTCTGCTCCTTCTCAACCACAACCCATTCAACACTCACAGTCTGTCCTCTTCACATCTGGATTGCAACCCAATGGGGCACCTCCAGTTGGAACTGTAGCTAAACCTGCTGTGATTACACAAAACGCAGCTACAAATCCACTTACCCTACAGGGTACTATGCTGACGTCACAGTCTCTGCTGAGTCATCTAATTCCGACTGGTAACAAGGTAAATGGCATGCCAACCTACACGTTTGCACCCCTGCAGGTCACAATGCCTGGATCTCAGAGCACAATCACACCACTGAAGCCCATTGAGCAAACCAACAATTCTACACAAGTTAAGAAATGGATCACCTGTCCCCACTGCAATGAACTGTTCCCTTCTAATATCTTTGACATGCATACAGAGGTAGTACATCAGACAAAGGCCACTATAATCAAGACGGAAAATGTGGTGGCTCGAGCATCCTTCTTGAAAAAAATGGCAGACAAAACGGTTAAATGCTTAACGTGCAAAACTCTGCTTTCTGAAAAGAGCGTCTTCCAACACTTGCTGCATGGCTTGAATTGTTTGTCCTGCTCAGCTGTGTTCTTTTCAATCAAACAGCTGACTGAACACATGAAGCAGCATAATCCAGCAAGCAAAGCCTACAGTGATTTCCTAAGGCAGAACTTTAGGGTATACACAACAGGTCCGGGGGTTATTGTGTTCCCTTACTTTGATGTTCACACTACTGGTCCAAAAGAGGTTCTTGGAGACAATGAGGTAAATCTGGGTCTAATTACAAGTTCAAACGAACATATTTACTTTAAGCTAAAGCCCAGCATCCAACCTGACACCTGCTCTGCGCCTGTCAAACTCAATACCACATATTGTCCCTTCTGTGACGAAAAATCTCAGAATGAAACTAAACACCTGCAGCACCTCAAACAGAAACATTTTGTAGCACCGACTATTCACGCCATTCTACGGACCGAAGCATTTAAGTGTATATACTGCAATGGTGTGTACACAGGGAAGGTGACTCAGCAGGCTGTGATGCTTCACATTCAGCGATGCCGTTGTTCACCTAAACCGCCACAGCCTTCCAAAACTGCTGCAACTCCAGACCCGACTACTGCAAGAGCACCACAGGCTTCACTAAAACCAGTTCAGCAAATTGCAACCAAACCACCTGGTCTGTACTTCCTCCAAGTACCACAAGGGATAACAATAAAACCAGCTATGGCTCCTCCTGCAGCTCCAGTGATTAAACCACCTCCTGCTGCCCCACCCGAGCATCCAGAAACAGAAGAAGAGGCGAAATGCAAAAAGAGACTAGAGGCTGCATTGAGGGAAGTCATTGAGGCCAACAAACGAGAAAGAGAAGAAAGAGCAGCCAAGCGCCAAAAGCTAGAAAAGCAGAAGTTGTCCCCTCCGCCTGAACCTCAGATTGACTCCACAGTAAAGCTGGCTTTGGAGCCCACTCCAATCGAACGCCGCTGTGATGAGGAGCGGAGAATGTTTGCCACTAGATATTTCAATCGGAACCCATACGCAACCAAAGCAGAGACCGAAGAGCTGTGCAGAAGGCTGTCTTTCTCAAAACCAGAGTTGGTAGCAATTTTCAGCAAACGACGCAGCAAATGTATGAAGACTATCAAGAACAACACAGCTGCTGTTCTCCTTGGCTTCAACATGACAGAACTAACCAAACTCAAACACAACCTCCTGATCCCAGAGCAGCAGTCGTCCGAAACCACAGAGCACACGCCTGACAATGACCCAGAGCCCATGGATGAAGGTGGGAACAATAAACAGGTGCCGATAGTTACCTGAGAAACCTATGAAAATAGAGCAAACTTTTATCTGCAAATTAATAAATGATTGAGATCTAAATCCTTTGATGGCCTTTTTATGTTAATCATGGAGTTAATATAAAGTAAACTTTTTAGTTCTAACATACATGAACATTTCAGGTGAGCTTATGTGTTGCCTTGTTACTGTACTTCACTTGATCCTGTACTTCATTTGACATCAGTGTTTTGTCAGTGTTTTCTACAGGAAGCTCAACAAATTGCATTTCTTCTAGCTGGTTACAATCTCATTAAACCATTGCTCTCAGTCTCAACTTGAGCATTGATTCCCTTTTCTGCACTTTTTAATTTCAATTTAATGTCTTCCTTACAAATCTAGGGACAACCTTCTTGGTATTGGCTTGCTATAATTCTTAGTTTTTTTTTTTATTGGACCTAATACCTTTTAAATCCATATTTATGTATTGGATTGACATCACTTTTTCTCTGACATTTAAACAGTGAAGTGTTATCATTTGCCGACTGTTTTAGATGAATGTTAAACGTGATGTATTTAAGGCCAATTCAGAAGAATGTACCGCGTGGAGCTCCTAGATTAGTGAACCCCTAGTTTATGGGCATCTGGTTATTGTAAGTCTCTACCATGTTGTTTGCATGAGACTTTGCTTCAAAATTATGTAGTGTGGGATTTTAAAGAGTGCATTTTTTATTGTCTTATGAAAACTACCATAGAGAGAAGCCTAAGTGTTTTAAATCCTGATATCATTATCTTATGTTTTCCTTGCAATGTTTTTGTACTATATTTCTTAAACAAATCTATTTCTTAAAACATTGTAAGATTCTGGTCAAGGCAACTGTGTAAAAGTAAAATAAAGTGGTTTCCTATATGTTGATGACCCTTTATTTTATTTTGCAAGCAATGGTGTGTTTCTTTAAAGCCACTAGTATCAAAAAATACAGACCTGGCATGTCAAACTCAAATCCTGGGGATAATTTCTACAAGCATGAACACTTTAATGTTCATTACTGGACAAATACATGTTTTCACTGGTTTATAGGTAAAGGTAAAGATGGTCCCCAGTGAATTGACTGTCCTGTTGAATCTGTCAGGGCCTTATGTTGAGCATGTGATCATTTGCTTGATTTCTTGTCATTATTTACACAATTTACCAAACTGCTGTGTGCTAAGGCTTTCTTCAAACTTTTTATATTAAATAAAGGCTAGTCAGTTATGTTTGGCCTTTGACATGCTTATTTACCCATACAGCCTGTGCTGAGTTTTGTCACCACCACTCCTCAGTTGAATAAAAATAAAACTCAACTATACCACAAATAAACCCCTTCCTCGGGAGCATTTATTCATATTTTATTCTATTGAAAACGTTCATAAATGCAATTTGACTTCATCAAGTAACGAGGGGCCACTGTAGCCATTAGTTTGTATAGTCTTCAATCTGTTGAGGTACTCTTCTGGTAGTCCGTTCTGTTCTGCCCCTAAACACACCACCTACAAAAGAAAGAAGAGAGGGGTAACCTCACTCGATGCAGATGCATAAAGATTCACAGAAAGAGCATGGCCATAACATTACCTCTGAATGTGTACAATTGACTTAACATCCCATACTAAAATAACACAATTTTCAATTTTTAAAATAATTGCAATTGTGTAATTACAGATATTCAAATGACACTATTGACAGAAAAGTTTATGAACGTTGTGTGTTTACCTCCTTGTACTGAGGAGAGGGAGGGCTGGCCTGGAAATTGTTCATCTGGTAAGTCCTGCAGAGTAGTGGGCCCTGCTTGGTCTCCACAAACACCTCCAGCGGTGAGTACGCTCCCTTGTGCACCGCTTCTTGCCTATGGACACATTGTGTATAACAACCACCGCTCTAGATGGTTAAAACGTATTTTGAAAACCCTTCATCTGCAAGTTTGTCACACCTGTCTAGGCTTGAGAGGTTTTCCTTGCTCAAAGTCCAGATCACCCCCCAGACATCAGCACCAGGACAGTTCTCAATGGTGGCCACTCCTCCGTGCCAAGAATTTTTTTCGACTCCCCAAAAGCCAAATTTGAGCTCATAGTCCTGTACAGACACAGAGTGGGTATGACAAGGACAAAAGGTTTAACTGCTGCTGTCTTTGTCCCTGAAGTCCCTGTTCTGTCCCTGTTTTGTTCACAGTGGGGTCATGTTATTGCAGCTGGTCCATTAAAGGATGTTACATTGCTTAGGTAATTGTCCAAGTCAAGAACAATTTCCAATTATAACTGTCATGTTTACCTACCTTTTCATTCAAATTATTAGTATCTGAAATTGAAAAGCCATTCCAATGTTAGGGTTGTGACGGTAAGCTCTTTATTGCCTTTATGTATATCTGACTAGCTTGTTTCATCTTCAAACATAACCTTCCATAGAAAACAGTGTGACTTTACCTTGAGTCGACCTGTTGTGAAAAATGCTGCTGTGGGGTTTTTTAGTTGCAGTCTTTGCCTTAACAAGTTACTCCCGAACGCAAAGTATAGAAACTGCTCGTGGCCAACACCAGACATTGTAGCATTTGACTGCATTCACAGGTTTTCTATGGTGTTTGTCAGATCCCCAATTAAAAAATTAAAAAAAGAACTGGTTGAGCAAGCTTTGTCTTAAACCTTCTCCAAAAGACTAATTAACTATTCAGACGCGTCAGTGCTTATATTTCACTGGTGGGAAACAGGTGTAAAGAGCAGCAATGACGCTCATAATTCACTTCAAAGATGGTCCATTTTTATTACTTTTGAAATTTTTACTAAATATTTAATCAACACAATGCGACTGGTCTCAGATTGGCCTGGCTAGTTTTGAGCACACACGATTATAAAATTCATCACACTTCCGATAAGCACAAATTATCTTCTACTTCCGGTACTAGACTGTCGTAACCGGAAATACTCCCATTTAAAATAGCATTATTTTTATAACTAGCACACTGAATGTAATATTTACTAAAAGATGTACTTAATGTATAATGTTTTAATATTATACATCATAGGGTAAAGGAGATGCTTTACAAAGACAGCATGGCCAGTACTTAGTTTGTAAAGCTGGAGGTGGGGGAACACAGAGAATAATGGGGACGTATAGTGCATTCATGAGGTCAGGAACTTGGGAGTATTCCAGTTAGGAAGTCGTTCTTCCGACTTTGATGTGTTCACGTGTTATCAGCTCGGGAAAGTCGGAACAAGATGGACGCTGAGAAAAAAATAAGTTTAAGTCAGACATCCCAAGTCTCCCGGAAGTTGCGGGAGTCTCCAGCATATTGTTAGCGGCTCTTTGATAGGGAGCGTGTGTGTGCCAGTGTGCGTGTGTGCAAAGCGCTTGTAAGACAGCATCCTGATTGGCCTGTTTCCGCAAATCAACCAATCAATTGTCAGTGTGGGCGGGCTTTTATCTCTTCTCCAAAACCAAGTTAATCAGTTATGTCTATCTAGAAACAGGACCACAATGTCTTGCAAGATAAACAAACGCATTGACATAGAGTGCTATGAAGTTAAGGTTTCTGGAAAGTTGCTCAAATCTGCGAAGCAAGCATCAACAAAGTACAACGAAAGCTTGCAACAAAAGTAAAAGGCATAGGAAATAGGCCTAGGCCTAAATGTAGGCTACATTTGGTGTGTATGTAAATAGTTACTTCATTGTTCTGTTATATTCAGCTGTATTTTGGTATACAAGTAAAGTCTTGTTCCGTCGTGAAATGTCATATCCTTGTCCTTCCTTTTTTTTTTTTTTTTTTTTTTTTTCGGGGGGCGGGGTTCTTTGGGATACCTCCCTGAAATTACTTTTTGCAGGTTGGGATGTCTGTTAAGTTAATATAATCTAAGTAGTACAAAGGCGTATTATAGGACCACTGAATGAAAAAATCATGTGCATTTTTCAAATCGAAATAACGTTTTCCAGCGGATAACATGAACG